>APFE030025103.1:38366-83297 GCA_000404065.3 Pinus taeda | reverse complement strand
AACCAAGGGCCGGAATCTAGAATACATTGTCTGCTTTCAGGATTTTCAAAATCTACTATAAAGAAACCTCTAGCACAGCGGTAGATATTAATTTCATCAGAAATGATAGGCTTCCATACCTCCGAGATCCAATTGTGGAGTGCTATCAGCCGCGGCCAAAAACCATTGAACCGGCAAATTAGGGCACTTTCAGAGAACTTCAAAGCTTCATCGAGTGAGTCCTGGACCACTTGAATAGTGGGAGCTGGGGCTTCACTCACGATATGGGCAGGAGATTGCCCTCCAGAGGCGGATGAGCCACCAGTTATTTTTGCGAAGCTCAGAGCCATATTTTATGCAGATCTTAGAATGCTGGAACAGCAGTAGCAAATATTTGAACCGCAGACCCTAAGAATGCTGGAAATAGCAACTGTGTCCTCCACACGTTATCTTACCTCCAAAAGAGATTACGAACATCCACGGGATCTGCGAGATTTGAACCAGAAGAGATCTGTGAGATATAGATCTGAACCAGACTAGATCTGCGAGACCAGAAAAGACCTGCGAGACCAGAGAGACCTGCACGTACAGTTTTTGGAACCGCTACTGTATCTCTTAGATCGTGGGTACTGGGCAGGTAAACCTTGAACGCCGACGTTATAAGCGATCGACCAGTGCTTCCAAGGTCACGCATAAAATCTGTGGAGATTTTATATTTTTGCAAGGATCGACCGGTCGCAAGGAGACCAACCCCGAGATTCGATCCGAGGAACTTCTGCAGACCCAGATTTTGGGAAATATTATACTGGGGAGGAAAACAAAATAAAAATGCAGCGGCCGACAGACAGAAAGAATCCACCGACCACAAGAAAAGCAGCCCCGAGATTCAATCGCAGGACCTCCGGCAGACCGTCCCCGAGTATTGATTCCGGCGCCTGTTTCGCAGGGAATGATAACCCTAGATCTGCGAGACCAGAAGAGACCTGCGAGACAATGCCCTCCTACGCAGTGGCCCTCCGAAGACCGCAGGCCCTCCGAAGACCACAGTATAAATTATATATATATATATAATATATATATTATATATAATATATATATATATATATATATAATATATATAATATATGAGGTTTTTTAGTTTATGTTTCCCTCTATTGGAATAAGAGTGAACTTTTCCAGCAACTTCTCAATGGTGCTTCCACCTGTGTACATAGCCTTCCCCGTAGGTGACATTAGGTGTTATCAACCCACTGGCCCTAGGGTACCTTAAGCTCTCAAAAGTACTCAACTGGCATAATCTCCAGTTGGTTTATTAACCCCGAGTGCACATCTAGTGCTCTATGATTCTCAGCCAACAAGCCTTCTAGGTTTCTCATCTTGACTGTCATCTGAGCATCTTTGCTCCACCAAACTCTCTTCTGACATGAGAACAACACTTAGTGAAGTAGTTAGGAAGTTATGAAATTCTGGGTAGTTGACAATTTTATAACTATGTTTGAGGTTTTGTATAAATCTTTTTCAAAAAGAGAAATGTGGGTTTTGAGTTCTAGACCTCAAAAGCAGAAAACACTTGTATCTTTTCATCTTTATATGGAATGCAATGAAGACGTTTTAGTGATTCCAGACACTTGTTGAGTACAAATGTATTTTCTCTTTGTTTCATTTAATGTTTTCTTCATGATAAAGAGTAATGAAGTGACTGTTCTTTAATATTACAATTGTGAAAACTAGTTCTACGTAATTTAAAGTTAAAATTCCTTAATAATGCGCTCATCTTTCCTATTATGTTAATTATATTTCTTCTAAATTTGAAAACACAGATCTTGCATTAAGTAGCCTATGTTGGAGAATTTCTATTATATTTCCTCTTTCATTTAAGTTTTAACCAACATTAGAAGGCCACTTCAGACAAATCATTTCTTTCCATTAAAGATTAAGAAGAATTTCCTTCAAAAATAATCTCTGAGGTATGAACAATGGGAAAACCAATCCTTCTTTTCATTATTTTGAATAAATGTCTCAGGCAATGACCTCTCCTTAGTTGGAGGTTGTCTTCCAAGGTAAAACATCTCCAATCTAAGGGATTAGTTTCATCCTAACATGGGAAGGTTCCTCAACTTGACAAACTACTAATGGAACAGTAGATTCATTAGTCCATAAGTATCCCACTGGTTTCGTCAGTCCCAATATAAGCCACTCTTAATCACATGAGGAGAGCCTTTATGCAAATATGTGAAGGTTATTCAACTAGAAAAACTATTGATACGATAGTAGATTCATCAGTCCATAACTTCCAAGTGGTTTCCTAAGGCAAGCTACACTTTATGGATTCTTCAGTCCTTAGGAAAACCATCACTCAATCCCAAGACAAGCCACTCTTAGTCACATGAGGAGAGCCTTTATGCAAATATGGGAAGGTTCTTCAACTAGAAAAACTATTGATATGATAGTAGATTCATCACTCCATAACTTCCCAGTGGTTTCCTAAGGCAAGCCACACTTTATGGATTCTTAAATCCTTAAGCAAACCATCACTCAGTCACAAGAGGAGGAGAGCCCAATATGGGAAGGTTCTTCAGGTGGAAAAAGTATTATGGAAGCATATATATCATCCTTGTTGGAGACTTTCCACTATCTTTCTTCTCTCTGTTGGAGACCACTTCAGACAAAGTTTTTCTTTCCATTAAATATTAAGAAGCATTACCTTTAAAGATAATCTTTGTGGTTTTAACAATGGGACAACTAATCCATATTTTCATTATTTTGAATAAATTTCTTGGTCACTGACCTCTTCTCATTCGAAGGTTGTCTTCCAAGGTACAACATCTCCAATATAAGGGATTAGTTTCATCCTAACATGGGAAGGTTCCTCAACTGGACAAACTACTAATGGAACAATAGATTCATCAGTCCATAAGTATCCCACTGGTTTCGTCAGTCCCAAGACAAGCCACTCTTAGTCACATGAGGAGAGCCTTTATGCAAATATGGGAAGTTTATTCAACTAGAAAACTATTGATAGGATAGTAGATTCATTAGTCCATAACTTCCCAGTGGTTTCCTAATGCAAGCCACACTTTATGGATTCTTCAGTCCTTAGGCAAACCATCACTCAGTCCCAAGACAAGCCACTCTTAGTCACATGAGGAGAGCCTTTATGCAAATATGGGAAGGTTCTTCAACTAGATAAACTATTGATAAGATAGTAGATTCATCATTCCATAACTTCCGAGTGGTTTCCTAATGCAAGCCACGCTTTATGGATTCTTTTGTCCTTTGACAAACCATCACTCAGTCATGGGAGGAGGAGAGCTCAATATGGGAAGGTTCTTCATGTGGAAAAAGTATTATGGAAGCATATATATCATCCTTGTTACATAGTTCTTTAGAGAAGTATGCACTAGTGTTCCCAACCCAGGGAAACACTTAGTGTTTCCTTAGCCTCCAAGTACCTGAATATATCTTTCCCCTATCTAGTAGTTTCCTCAATCCACAAGCTTCCCAGTGGGTTTTTCAATCCCTAGTCAAACCACTCTAGGTGACATCATTAATTCATGGCAAGCCACTTCTCTTTATCCTTAGCCAACAAATGCTCTTGGGCTTCTTTAGCTGGTTTGTTACTGAATGACTCCATTTGTCCCAATTTTCTTTATTTGTTTTCCTTCCTCTTCATGAATAATTATTTTTCCTTTCCCTTGGCTAACTCTAATCCTTGTTCATCCATATAATCCTCTTACATGAAAGCCCCTCATTCTTTTCCTTCTCCTTATCAATAAATCCCTTCACAACCTCCATTGCCATTGTCACAAATGTATGTTAGTTGTTGAATCGTTCACCCTACACTCTTTGTCTTGTCTGTCAGTCTCTAGCTAGTGGTTCTTTTGTGTTTGTGTGGTTTTGGGGATGTCGTTACAAAAACTCCCTTCATCAATGCTCAACATATCATCCTCTGCTCACTTTTCCCTTGCCAACGTAGCCCACTCTTGTATTTAATTTTGTCCTATTTTCCTTGTGGGTTCACCCTGTTAGGAAATTATATATTACAGAGCAACGGAACACATAAAATATTTGAGAAATATAAACACAGAAAACGCATAAAAAAAGAGAGACACGGATATATGTGGTTCACCCAGTTTGGGCAACATCTAGGAAGAAACAGCGAGTCCTTCCTTTTATATTATCCAACAAACTAAAGAGATACAATCTACAACAGATCCACTATAATTCTCTCTTCACTCTCAATATCCGCTCTCTTCCTCACTCAGAATACAAATATGCATAGACGCAATACAATTCCCTCATATATTGTGAGGGGTTGCCTTCTAGGGAGAAAACCATAAATTAAACATAACTTCTACCATCAGATCTTTGCCTAATGAACAACCCAGATTGACTACAAAATTACAAAATGTTACAAGGCAATTTTACATCTATTTTTAGCTTCAGGGGCGCTTCCCCCGATCCCCCGCCATGGAGGTGCTCCCAAAGGTCGCAGTCACCCCCCTACGGATTCCCCTGTAGTGTATATTTTATGGGTGGCTTTGCCGCCCCATTACGAACTAGGGTCCAATGCGGCGATACCTTTGAATACAAAAGATAATCAGGGTCTACACCCAACAATCTCCCACTTGGAGAATTATTATAGAAAATCCACCGCTGCTTCATTTGCTGGACAATGAATCCACTTAGGACTTGGTTGTTTCTCATCTTCTTCATCATACTTGAAGACCAATTGAAACTAAGCAGACTCTCAGTTTTTCCCTGGTTACAACTTTTGTTAACATATCTGCAGGGTTCTGGCTAGTGTGTATCTTTTCCATCTTCCAATGCTGACCGTATGAAATGGTACTTGAGCTATATATGTTTAGTCTTGGAATGAAATGCAGAGTTCTTTGCAAGATGTATGGCACTCTAGATGTCACTGTATAACCTTCCCAACTCCTGCTTCTTACCCAATTCATCTAGAAACCTTTGTAACCAAATCATTTCTTTACTAGCCTCTGTAGGAACAACATACTCTGCTTCTATTGTTGAGAGTGCAACAACACTTTGCAGTTTTGAGATCCAACCAACAGATGCTTCGCCTACACTAAACACATACCCTGTGGTGCTCCTCCTATTATCTCTATCCCCCGCCATATCTGCATCAACATATCCCTGTAGAGTAATGTTTGAACCACCAAAGCATAATGCTTTATTTGTGGTACCTCTCAAATACCTGAGAATCCACTTTATTGCCATCCAATGTTCTTTTCCTGGATTGTTCATGTACCTACATACAACTCCCACTGCATGTGCAATATCAGGCCTTGTGCAGATCATTGCATACATTAAGCTTCCAATTGTTGATGCATATGGAACTTTAAACATATCAGCCATTTCTTCCTGAGTCTTGGGACACATTTCCTTACTTAGTTTGAAATGGCTAGGCCAAGGTACACTAATTGGTTTTGCATTCTTCATATTAAACCTTTTCAACACCTTTTGTATGTACTCACTCTCAGACAATGTTAATTTGTGATTCTTCCTGTCTCTAGTTATTCTCATACCAAGGATTTGTTTTGCAGCACCCAAATCCTTCATTGCAAATGAGTTTGCCAATTTTCTTTTGAGCACATTTATTTCCTACATGTTAGCACCTGCAATAAGCATGTCATATACATACAATAACAATATAATATAGCTGCCATCATTTTGTCTTTTGAGATAAACACAATGATCAGAGTGACATCTAGTATAACCTTGTTCAGACATAAACCTGTCAAATTTTAGATACCACTACCTTGGACCCTGTTTTAAGCCATACAAGCTCTTCTTCAACTTGTATACTAGTTTCTCCTTCCCTTTTACCTCATATCCTTGTGGTTGTTTCATATATATCTCTTCCTCTAGATCCCCATGGAGAAAAGTTGTCTTTACATCTAACTACTCAAGATGCAAATCTTCAACTGCTACTAGACTTAAAATAGTTCTGATTGAAGTCATTTTAACAATAGGAGAAAATATCTCATCAAAGTCTATACCCTTTTTCTATGCAAACCCCTTCACCACAAGTCTAGCTTTATACCTTTGTCTACCTCCATCTTCTTCCTTCAACCTGTAATCCCATTTATTCTGCAATGCTATTTTACCTATAGGCAACCTGACTAAGTCCCAAGTCTGGTTATGTGCTAAGAAGTCCATCTCTTCTTTCATGGCTTGCTCCCACTTCTTCCTGGTTTCTACCTACACTGCTTCTTCATAACATTCTGGTTCACCATTATTAGTTAACAGTACATAATATAATGAAGGAGAGTATTGTTCAGGGGGTCTACTTATCCAGGTAGATCTTCTAACATCACTTTCAGGTGTTTAAGGTGCTTGTTGCTATTGCGGTTGTTGTTCTGACTACTGATCATTATGATTTTTAGGCACCATCACTTTTTCTATTATCTCATCAAGCACTGTGTATTCTCTGTTTTCTTTTTCTTGTGTCTTTTCCTGTAGCAGATCCTTATACAAAACCTTTTCATTGAATATGACATCTCTGCTCCTAATGATTTTGCGTTTTTCATAATCATAAAAGCGATAACCAAAATCATTAACACCATATCCAATAAAAGTAAATTTCTTTGATTTTGCCTCAAGTTTTGTTCTATTTTCTTTATTCATGTGGACAAAGGCTTCACAGCCAAAAGTTTTTAAAAATGAGTAGTTTACCTTTTTACCTGTCCATGCCTCGTCTGGAATACCACCATCCAAAGAAATTAAAGGCCCTCTGTTTATTAGATAAAGAACAATATCTACAACATCTGCCCAAAATCGTAAAGGCATTCCTGCATTCAATTTGATGCACCTTGCATGCTCCATGATTGTCCTATTCATCCTTTCTGACACACTATTTGCTTGTGGTGTTCTTTTAACTGTCTTCTCTCTGCGGATTCCATTCTTTGAGCAGTACCTATCAAACTCTTTGCTGCAATATTTACCTCTATTGTCTGATCTGAGACACTTCAACCTTTTTCCTGTCTCATTTTCAGCCAAAGCTTTCCATTTCTTAAAAGTATCAAATACATCAAATTTATTTTGAATACAATAAATCCAGGTTTTTCTGGTTTCATCATCAATAAAAATAACATAATAATGAGAGCCACCAAGAGGTGATACCTGAGTAGGTCCCCATACATTTGTATGTATAAGCTCTAATTTTTCGCTCTTATTTTCTTTCCCAACTCTGAGGAATCTTAATCTCTTCTATTTTCCATAAACACAATTCTCATAATTTTAAATCAACATGCTTCAAACCTGGCAACAAATTTCTTGAGTGAAGAATCTGGATCCCCTTCTCACTCATGTGCCTGAGCCTATGATTCCACATTGTTGTATCGTCTCCTGCAAAGGTTAAAGCATTCACATAATTAGAAATACCATTACATAAATACAATGTACCAAAATTTTCTCTTTTTTCTATTACCAGGGATCCTTTAGTGGCCTTCCAGGTTTTATCTGTGAAAGTAGTTACACAGCCTTCACCTCCCAACTACCCTGTTGAAATCAGATTTTTCTTCAAATCTGGAACATGCCTTACCTCCTTTAATAGCCATTGATTTCCATTTTTCTTCTTTTTATGAAAATTGTACCCATTCCAATGATTTTACAGGGTTTATCATCACCCAATCAAACCCATCCAAAATCTCATTGAACATAATCATGAAAATGTTTCCTATCAGGTGCGGCATGGAATGAGGCCCCTGAATCTACCACCCAGGCATCAATAATATTTTCTAATGAAAGAATCAAAGCATCTTGCAACACATCACCTGTCACATTCACTTCATGATTGTTTTCTTGTTGCGCGTCTCCTTCTTTTCCCTTCCAAGACTTGCAGTCTCTCTTCAGGTGTCATTTCTTCCCGCATTTCCAACACACTATTCCTGATCTGGAATTGCATTTTCCTTTTCTTGACTTACTGCGATAACTAGGGCTCTTTCCTCTTTCCGTTTTTCTTCCCCTAGTCTCTGCAGTCAAATCATTACCTGATGTCTCATCAGAGCTCTTCCATCGCATTTCCTCACTAAGGATTTCACCGACAACATCATCAAACTTTAAAGTACTAGATCCAGAGACAGAGTTACTAATGGTCATAACTAAACCATTCCAAATTTCTAGCAATGAGCACAAAAATAACAGAGCCCTAACTTCATCATCAAAAGCTACCCCTACAAAACTTAACTGACTGGTAACTGTATTAAATTCATTTAAATGATGAGCAACAAATCCACCTTCTGACATCTTCATATTAAATAAACGCTTCATAAGAAATACCTTATTTGAGACTAAGGGTTTTCATATAGTTTGGCCGATGTCGACATTAAACCCTATGTTTTTGTTTCCTTTGAAATATTAAACACTACCGATGCCTCTAGGCACAAACATATTGTTCCAAGTTCTTTTTTGTCGAGAATATCCCATTTTGTGTCTGTCATACTCATCAGCTTCTTTGCCTTTCCGCTCAATTATTGGTACAGATCTCTCTAGTACAAATAATCTTCCATCTGAATCTTCCACAGCTGGTAGTTTTGGCCATTAAATGTTTTGACCCTAAACCTAGCATCTTCCACCATTGCTCCCACTCGAACCAGGAACCCTTCTCTCCTGTGAGTTTATCAGCCAAATAGACCTTCGGCTCTCATACCAGTTGTTAGGAAATTATATATTATAGAGCAAAAAAACACATAAAATATTTTAGAAATATAAACACAGAAAATGGATTAAACAAGAGAGACACAAATATACGTGGTTCACCTAGTTTGGGCTACGTCCACAAAGAAATAGCCAGTCCTTACTTTTATATTATCCAACAAACTAAAGAGATACAACCTACAATAGATCCACTATAATTTCCTCTTCACTCTCAATCTCCTCTCTCTTCCTCACTTAGAATACAGATATGCATAGACGCAATACAATTCCCTCATATTTAGTGAGGGGTTTCCTTCTAGGGAAAAATCCCTAAATTAAACATAAATTCTACCGTCAGATCTCCACCTAATGAACAGCCCAGATTGACTATGAAATTAAAACATTTTACAAGGAAATTTTACATCTATTTTTAGCTTTAGGGGCGTTGACCCCGATCTCCCACCAGGGGGGGCTCCCAAAGGTTGCAGCCGCCCCCCCTGGAGCCCCCCTAAAACATATATTTTAGGGGCAGCTTTGCCACCCCATTATGAACTGGGGTCCAATGTGGCAATACCTTTGAATACATAAGATAATCAGGCTCCACACCCAACACACTCAAGGAGGTATGGTGGTTGTCCTCTTCTCTTCCAACTTAATTAAAACATGTCATCCTATTAAAGGAAAATACTTCAACCTACATGTTGAAATTAAATATTCCATCTTCAAGCAATCTTCCTTCCCCAAGTTGTGGAATATGTGTCCCAATTTCTCAACCATTTTAATTTTAATAAAAATAATTAAAGTGTTTATGATAGGAGAATAAGCCATGGGTTGTCAAAAACCACACCCCCTTGGAGGAATACCATCCTTGGTGTTCTGATTCCTAAACACAAAAGAAAACATGCTTAATTACAATATAAATCACATTGAGTTTTATATTTACAGCTCATTTATATTAAGCTTTCGCATACATAATTTCTTGCATAGCAACTCAATGGATATAGAATCCATTAAATCAACCATCTTTCAATGGCTCTTTTTGCAATTTATAGTACTTTTGTTGGACACTCTAATATCTTCAAGTTTTTATTGTTCATCTTTTCAATGATATTTATTCACCCAAGTTTGGTAGTTCCCATACATTCCTACATCATTCCATATAATATTTCATGAGATTCATCATAAAGAAATTGAAATAATTTAAATCTTAACTCTTTCCCTCCTTGTCTTTTAGGCCTAGCCCATTTGAATATCTTCTCATCCCCCAAGGTACTACATTCAGCATCGCTCCAATTTAACCACTTAGTGTGGTTTCCAACAATGTGTGTTTTCTTAGACCCAAGGCACAATATTTATTGTGGTTATCCCACTCCACATAGTATTTATTCAACACCATCTTCACATCTAGTCCCATGGATGGGTACTCAACCATTCACACACATGTTATTTTCAAATCCCACTTATCATTTGTTCTCAACATATTCTCATTGTTACACAAAATTGTCTAGTGTAGGGATTCAGGTAGAGCACAAAGAGTCTTAATTCAACTTTTGAAGAGAGATGTATACGTCTATATATATATATATGAGGTTTTTTAGTTATGTTTCCCTCTATTGGAATAAGAGTGAACTTTTCCAGCAACTTCTCAATGGTGCTTCCACCTATGTTCTTAGCCTTCCCCCTAGGTGACATTAGGTGTTATCAACCCACTAGCCCTAGGGTACCTTAACCTCTAAGAAGTACTCAACTAGCATAGTCTCCAATCGGTTTATTAGCCCCGAGTGCACAGCTACTGCTCTATGATTCTCAGCCAACAAGCCTTCTAGGTTTCTCATCTTGACTGTCATCTGAGCATCTCTGCTCCACCAAACTCTCTTCTGACATGAGCACAATACTTAGTGAAGTACATGCCCAATCTTATGATTAAGGACTTTAGTTAGTAGTTCATATACCTACTGCCACAACCATCAAAGTTTCCTTGCCATTAATCACGATACAACATGGGCACATAAAATTCATAATCACATGATAATTAAAATCATAAATTAGCTCAGTATTTCCCCTTCCCCATTGATTCCTCGCATAATTAGGAATATCATTAGACAACTTATTTACATTATCTCAACCAGCCATTCACATATGCATCATATAAAATTTTAAACCACCATTCTTCCTGACAAGAACCTGTTAGTCACAATGGGATATATCTATATATAATATATATATATAATATAAGCTCCTTTGTGACATTTTCATGGTTGCCATATCCGTGTCCATTATCCCATGGATTAAACCAACTCACTTGGCTACTCCAAGTTCCTTGAAACTCATTAGGTAGCCTTATCGGGTTACCCAAACATGCCAATTGTAATTCTTGTCACTTACATAGTCACACTTTTAAGGATAACTTGCTTATCCTACTACTATTATGGTTCTCTACTAAAATTGTGTCATATAAGGAAACATCAATGTTCCTTCACTGCATCATAATACAAGAATGCATTTGCAAACACACACACACACAGATACTAGTCATACAATTTTAGAATTTAAAAAAATTCCTATATCATACAAGATATTTATAATATTGAGAACAACAATTCCATATATATATATATATATATATATATATATGATATGTGATGTATTATTCTATTTTATTAATAACAAATCTAGAGCTAAAGGAAGGGAGAATCCAACAAATCATGATGGCTTGGGTTGGGGGGGAACTTGACTAGGGAGAAAAATATCTAATGGGGGTGGGAGAAATCCTAGCCTTGCTTGAATAAAGAATATGTTCCCTTGATGTGATGGTTAGTATTCCCAAGAAGCTTCTAGTTAAAGATTGGGAAGATGGAGGGTCAAGGTGTGATTATAAAAATAGCGATAAATAATCAAGGGGTTCATGGTTATTATTTTTTCCTTAGCTTTTCTCTCATATTATCTCACTCATAAATTTTATTTGGAAAGAGAAATGGTGGCAGAACCTAAAGAGGTTTAGACCCTGTGACTGGTTAAGAGGTGTGAGTGACAGAGACTTATGTTTTTCTATGTATGAAGGAGGGTGGCCATCACTTTTTGCATTAAATTTGTTCTATAAACTATGTGTTAAATCCCTGAGTTTAGTTTTTCCCTCAAGGCATCAAGATTTGGCATTGGGGTGGCCAACTATGAGAAAAATTGTAGCACAACTAACCCTAAGGTGAGGTGCAACATGGCTCACCCTACTTTTGTCCCAATCTTTTATGGTTATAATATATATGTTTATTTTTGTGTTATTGATAATTCTTACATGAATGATTTAGTGATATGGAAGAAAATTTTTCATTTTGATATTATTTTATTCATGATTATAGTGTTGGTTGTGATATTAAATTTCGGAGTAGTGGGTTTAAATGAATTTGGATGCATGGGAAATCTCAGAAGGGAAAAGAAGGAGATGGACAACAAGAGAAAAATCATGAAGTGAATGTGACAGGTGATGTGTTGCAACATTCTTTGATTGTTTCATTAGAATATTTGATACCTACCTATAGATTCAGGGGCCTCACTCCATGCCACACCTGATAGGAAACATTTTCATGACTATGTTCAAGGAGATTTTAGACAAGTTCGTCTAGGTGATGATAAACTCTGTAAAAATCATTGTAATGGGTAAAGTTTTTATAAAGAAATAAAATGGAAACCAATGGCTATTGAAGAAGCTAAGGCATTTTCCATATCTCAAGAAAAATCTAATTTCAACAAGGTAGTTGGGAGGTGAAGGTTGTGTAACTACTTCATAGAAAAAACCTGGAAGGTCACTAAAGGAGCCCTGGTAATAGCAAAAGGAGAAAAGGTTGGTACATTGTATCTATGCAATAGTATTTCTAATTCTGTTAATTCTTTAACCTCCATGGGAGTATATACGAGATGTTGGCATGATAGGCTTCGACACATGAGTGAGAAAGGGATGCAAATTCTTCACTCAAGAAATTTATTGCTAAGGAAGCATGTTGATTTGGATTTATGTGAAAATTGTGTTTATGGAAAATAGAAGAGAGTCATATTTATTAAAGTTGGGAAGGAAAAGAAGAGAAATAAATTATATCTTGTGCATACAGATGTACTGGGACCTGCTCAGGTATCATCTCTAGGTGGCTCTCACCATTTTGTTACTTTTATTTATGATGCAACTAGAAGAACCTAGATTTATTGTATTCGAAGTAAATATGATGTATTTGATACTTTCAAGAAATGGAAACATTTGGTTGAGAATGAGTTAGGAAATAAGTTTAAGTTTCTTAGATTAGACAATGGAGGTGAATACTATAACAAATAGTTTGATAATTATTGTTCGAAGCATGGAATTTGCATAGAGAAGATAGTTCCAGGAACACCACAGGAAAATGGTGTGTCATAAAGGATGAACAGGACAATCATGGAGTGTGCAAGGTGAATGAGATTTCATGCAAGACTTCCCTTACAATTTTTGGCAGATGTTGTAGATATTGTTGTTTATCTAATAAACAAAGGGCCTTCAAGTTCCTTGGATGGTGGTATTCTAGAGGAGGCATGGATAGGTAAAAAGGTAAACTACTCATTTTTAAATATTGTCGGTTGTGAAGCCTTTGTCCACATGAATAAAGAAAATATAACAAAGCTTGAGGAAAAATCAAAGAAATCATACCTTTTATTGGATATTGTGTAGATGATTTTGGCTATGACTCTTATGATTATGAAAATCACAAAATCATTAGGAGCAGAGATGTCATATTCAATGAAAAGGTCTTGTATAAGGATTAAATGCAAGGAAAGAAATAGGAAAATGAAAACAAGGAATATGCAATGCTTGATGAGAACACATAAAAATTAAAGGTGCTTTAAAATCATAATGATCAACAACCATAACAACCGCAACAACACAGACACCTCAAACACCTTAAAGTGGTGTTAGAAGATATACCACAATAAGTAGACCCAATGAACAATACTATCATTCATTATATTGTGTATTGTTGATTGATTCTGGTGAACCAGAAAGATATGAAGAAGAAATGCAAGTAGAAACCAGGAAGAAGTGGGAGCAAGCCATGGAAGAAGAGATGGATTCATTGATGCATAACCAGATTTGGGACTTAGTCAAGTTTCCTACAGGTAAAACAACATTGCAAAATAAATGGGTTTACAAGTTGAAGGATGAAGATGGAGGTAAATAGACATATAAGGATAGACTTGTAGTGAAGGGGTTTGCATAAAATAAATGTATAGAATTTGATGAGATTTTTTCTCCTGTTGTTAAAATGACTTCAATCAGAACTATTTTAAGTCTATTGGCAGCAGAAGATTTACATCTTGAGTAGTTATATGAAAAGACAACCTTTATCTATGGGGATTTGGAGGAAGAAATATACATGCATCAGCCATAAGGGTATGAGGTCAAATGGAAGGAGAAGTTAGTATGAAAATTGAAGAAGAGCTTGTATGGCTTAAAACAGGCTCCAAGGTAGTGGTATCTAAAATTTGAAAGGTTTATACTTGAAGAAGGTTATACTATATTATATTTGTATTATATGTAGATGACATGCTTGGTGTAGGGTCTAACATGTAGCAAATAATTTTTCTCAAAGGAAAATTGGCAAATTCATTTGCAATGAAGGATTTGGGTGCTGCAAAACAAATCCTTGGTATGAGAATAACTAGAGATAGGAAAAATCACAAATTAACATTGTATCGGAGTGAGTACATAGAAAAGGAATTGGGAATATTTAATATGCAGAATACAAAAACAGTTAGTACACCTGTGGCTAGCCATTTCAAACTAAGTAAGGAGATGTGTTCGAAGACTCGAGAAGAGATGGATTATATGTGTAAAGTTCCATATGCATCAGAAGTTGGAAGATTAATGTATGAAATGGTTTGCATAAGGCCTAATATTCCACATGCAATGGGAGTTGTAAGCAGGTATATGAACAATCCGTGAAAAGAGCATTAGTTGGTAGTAAAGTGGATTCTCAGGTATTGGAGAGGTACCACAAATCAAGCATTATGATTTGGTGGTTTAAACATTGCTCTACAAGGATATGTTGACAAAAATATGGCAAGTGATAGAGATAACAGAAGGAGCACCATAAGGTATGTGTTACTATAGGTGGAATAACTATCAGTTGGGTTTCAAAATTGTAAAACATTGTTGCACTTTCAACAACAGAAGCAGAGTACGTTGCTGCTATAGAGGCTAGTAAATAAATTATTTGGTTAGAAGGGTTTATGGACAAATTGGTAAAGAAGATGGAGATGGGAAGGTTATACAGTGACAACCAGAGTGTCTTCATCTTGCAAAGAACTCAGGATTTCATTCCAAGATGAAACATATACAATTCAAGTACCATTTCATACGATCAATGTCGGAAGATGGACAGTTGAAGTTGGAAATGATACACACTAGCCAGAATCCTTCAGATATGTTAACAAAAGTTGTAAATAGGGAGAAACTGAGATTCTACTCAGTTTCAATTGGTCTTCAAGTATGATGGTGAAGATGAGAAACAACCAGGTCGGAAGTGGAAGAATTGTCCAAAAATTGAAGCATCGATGGAGTTGATATAATCAATCTCCAAGTAGGAGATTGTTGGATGTGGAGCCTAATTATCTTCCTAATTCAGAGGTCATGTTTCAATGATGTTTGGATCCCAATCTCTGACTGTGGGGTGTGGGGGCAATTGCCCCCCCCACCCACTATTGCTGCTGGGAGGGTCCATGGGGGGGCTCCTACATATTTTGAACCCCCCCTGGCCGAGGTTCAAGGGCAGCGCCCCCGAAGCTAAAAATAGATGAAAATTTTCCTTGTATAATATTGTAATTTCATAGTCAATCTGGGTCGTTCATTAAGCAGATGATCTAATGGTAGAAGTTATGTTTAATTTAGGGTTTTTTGTCCTAGAAGGAAACCCATCGGTTTATATGAAGGAATTGTATTTCAAATGTGTATTATTATGTTGAACGAGACAGAGAGAGGACATTATGTGAGAGAGAAGAGGAAATTACAGTGGATCTTTTGTAGATTGTATCTCTTCATTTTGCTGGATAATATAAAAGGAAGGACTGGTTGTTTCTTCTTTGACATAGCCAAATTGGGTGAACTACCTATATCTGCGTCTCTCTTGTTTTACGTGTTTCTGTATTTTGTGTTTCCACAATATTTTGTGTATTTCATTTCTTCGTTAATTAATTTCTAACATAATCCAAATCTTTTTTCTCTATATTTTCAAAGATATTCCTTGAGGAAGTTGGGTCTCTTAAATTCTCCTAAAATCAAACCTCAAAAATAGCCAATGTGTTATTATTGCCATAATTTTCTTTCCTGGATGTTCCAGAATATGAAACTTGGAGGATTTAGAGAAAATATCTCAAGGTATATGTGGTAGAATTTTTGAATTTGGTCCTCTATAATTTACAAGATATACTATATGGAATATTTTGGTTTTAGAAAAATAAATAGTGCGCATAAACTAATTAATGAAATGCCCCTTCAAAATGTGGTTTTTATCGATGGTGATTAGATAATGTGTGGAAATTGTTTGATAAAATGTGATACCCCATAGCCCTACTGTGGGATTAAGGGTTGGGTGTGTTACAAAGTGGTACTAGAGATAATTGTTAAGCTTGTGAAGAAGAAAACGTTTAAGGTACCACGTATGTTGCACTAAATTTTATTATGTTTATGAACCCAATTTCATATTTAAACAATAGATATATTAACTTTGTTAGGAATTAAGTGTTGATTTCTAGGTTTGCAAGAAAATAAATAAATTACATAGATATAAATACTAATAAAATTTTACGTCAACAAGTATAAGCTAAATGGAAAATTCCATTGTATGAATAATAGCATGAATAACTATGGTAACGTAATTTTCATAAACTAAAATGTAGAAGAAATATGGGCATTTGATTCATGTGTATTACTCCTTATTCCATTTGTTTTTCTAAGGAAATTAGATATGCTTTGTCTCAATCTCCTAGAAGTAACTACATATCCCCCCCAAATCATTGCTAAGGTTCTCCAATATCGTTACCAGATCTTTCATAGTTGTTCATTCATTGGTTTAATGTTTTGAGAAAATCAAACTAACTCATAGCACATAAAGTAATTGTATACATTATTTTCTACAAATCCATCTCTATCCACCTTGCTAAAAATACTTAAGAGAAATACCTCCTTCACTTTGTTTGGAAACACTAGCTTCACTCACTTGTGCAAGTTTACATTTCTAGAAAAACATGTCATCTCAAAAAAAATTGGTTGCTTCCTAGTAAGCATTTCCACTAAAAAAAATAGCATAACTATATATATCTACTTTGGCAAACACTATCTCAATTAATCCATACTCCATATTGAAGTCAACCTTCATTATATTTTACTTTACCACTGTGTACAAAAACTGTTGATGAGGAAAAACAAGTAAAATTAATGTTCTAAAATGTCATACTTGGGACAATTTATCCCATGGATTCTTTCAAACCAAATGTTGAAGTGAGTTAGTATGGGTTGCATTCATTAATTTTTCAATACCAAAGTCCACTATATGGACCATCATGTCTTCATCCAAAAACACATTATCGGATTTCAAATAAAAAAGTACCACTTGAACAAAAGAATCATGATGAAAGTACTCCATCGCATGGGCCACATCTATGGCAATATCCAATTGTGTTTTCAAAGCCAATTCATATACATCTTCACCATTATTGTCATCCCTACAAATTCTTCTCCAAGCTTTTGTTAGACATATATTGGAACATTGATCCTTTAAAATGGAGTTTGGAACATGAAGTTATGATTCTCACCAGATTTCAATTTTGAACCTTTTGTAGAACGCTACATTCTAATCTAGAACTCTTGAAAACCTTGTCTTTTGCAACTAGAAAACTTATGTAGCCACAACTGTGTCATCGCTAAATTCCTTTATAAATTAACCAAAACTCCTCATTACTAACAAGTTGGCTTTGGTAAATCTATTAATTTCTATGTGAAGCTCATCATATGAGATCCTTTTCTAATCTAACCTTTAGACAATATGTTGCAAGGAATTAACATTTTGCATACACTTATTTCCTTTCCAAATGAATCCCAAAAGTAGACAACATAGTACAATAAGAATAACTACATTCATTAGCAATAATACTCTTTCACAAATGCAAAATGATCTCTTGTTGTTTGAGAGATAGGTAATTGGAATGCTTGTGGTTTGAAAAAGATAGGGTTTCCAATAAAGGACATGAAAATTGTTTTTTTTTGGATAAAAAAACCCTCCTTTTGGAATTTCCCCAATGAGATTGTTGAAAGATAATTTCAAATACTAAAACATTTTCAAATGCAAGAGTAATTGGAATTGTCCTTAATAGGGAGTTGGAAGAAAGATCTAAGTTCATAAGACTCTGTAAATTTCCAATTGAATTTGGAGTAGATCCTAATAAGGTAGTTTGAGATAAATTCAATGAACATACCACTTAGAAAATTGTGAAATGAAATCTATGTGATTTATGGTTTTGAAATAATAACATATTTATACCATATTCAAGAAACCTCTATCCATTGGAAGCTAGAGAGGCCAACTTAGCATAAAACCTTAACTTTCATCACTCGCTACTTTATTAATAGGAGCATAGAATAAAACGTCTTCCATATCTTATTGTTTTGTCAATAACATTAACTATCAAATTGAAGTATTCGCTAGAATATAAGAAGCCCTAATACAAGAAGCCAAATATCTACATGGTCAACAAGAGTCCTTTGAAGAAAAGAAGGGTTGAAAGGGTAAGGAAATCTCTCAGACATGTCTCCAACAATGTATGGGGATATAAAATTTATATATGATATAATTATAATATAACTAAAAAAAGTTCTAAATTGTTAAAAATTATAATAAGTCATAGTTTTGTAACATAAATTTTCATGTCTTTCAACATGATTTTTAGATCAAAATTGTATACTTAAATATTCGTGCATTTTATACAGTTCACCATCAAGTTCCATTAATGGCTCACTAATCTCATTAATAAGAAAACTAAAAAATCATATTTAAGATTAGAACTTAACTTTTGAATTTTTATTGATAATATAAACAAATTATATATAACTGAAATTTAAATGGATCAAATGATATATTTAAAAGAATAGAATTGTTCTTGATGTTTCATCAATTTGATTTACATGAAAATTTAAAAAATCACATCTAAATGGGAATTCAACATTTAAATTATTGTTAATGACATAAACAAATTAGTTATGGTTAAATTTAATATATTAATCAAGTAATTTGCGCTCTAAAGATAATACAATTAGTTTCATATCACCTTTTGTGAGAGAGGTTTTTATTTTGTAGATATGAATATTGACATCAAGGATAATAGTAATAAATCACATTAAGATATAATTTTTTCAATTTCTTAATAAAGTGTTATTAAATAATTTAATTTTCACATTAATAATAATCATAAATAGATAGTAAATATGAACAAAAATTTGGTCAAATAATTAAAAATAATATCAAAAGTGTAATTAAAATCCAATATAATTCATAAAATCAATTCGCTGATCTAGAAAAGTGTGTTTATAAGTTATAGGCGATTGTTATTTTTTAATTATATCCTTTCATTTATAGACAAATAAATAATGAAATTAATTTGAGACAATTAAAAACATTGTCATTATGAATGGCCAATAAAATAAACCAATGTATAGTTGCAATTTCACAAAAGCGTGTACTTTTTATTTTGGTAATACTGACATACAAATATAAATACTAATAGAAGTTTACTTCAGCGATATAACTTAAAAAAAAACAAGTGCCATTGTATGCACAATGGAAATATTGAAATCTTCTGGTATTGCAATTTTCACAAACTAAAATGAGGAAGAACTATGGGCATATGATGCATGTGTATCACTCCTTGTTGCATTTGCATTGCTAAGCAAATTAGATATGCTTTGCCTTAATCTCCTAGAAGCAATTGCATTTGCCCCCAAATCATTTCTAAGGTTCTTCAATACCATTACCACATCTCTCATAGTTGGTCGTTCATTGGGTGAATCTTTTGAACAAACCAAACCAACTTGTATAAGAGAAGATATGCAATTGAATACATTGTTTTCTTCAAATTCATCTCCTTCCACCTCCTTAAGAAGGTTGTTGTCAATTACCTCCTTAACGCTGTTTGGAAAGGCTAGATTTACCCACTTGTGCAAGTTCAGGTCTCCAGAAAACATATCATTAGTTGGTCGTTTCCTCGTAAGCATTTCCAATAACAAAATGCCATAGCTGTAAATATCTCCTTTGGTAGACACTGGCTGACCGAATCCGTACTCTGCATTTAAGATAACATTCATCAAATTTTACTCTATTATTCCATACAAAAATGTTGGTGAGACATTTAGAAATGAAAAGCAAATATTTAACATTCTAAATATCATACCTGGTGCAATATAGCCCATAGATCCTTTCAAAGAAAGTGTTGAAGTAAGTGACTCAGTAGAGGTTTCATCAATTAACCTTGCAATACCAAAATCTGTTACATGCCCTGACATGTCTTCATCAATAAGCACATTATTTGGTTTTAAATCACAATGCACTACCTGCACAAATGAATCATGATGAAGATATTCAATGGCATGGGCCACATCTATTGCAATGTCCAATCTTGTTTTTAGTCCCATTTCACATGCATCTTCACCATTGTTGTCATTTGTATTAGGATACAAATGCTTCTCCAGGCTTCCATTAGACATAAATTTGAAGACTAATCCTTTGAAATCAATGTTGCAACATGAGGTTATGATTTTCACCAGATTTCGATGTCGAACCTTTTGCAAGACGCTACATTCCACTTTAAAACTCTTTTCAGCCTTGTCCTTTAGCAAATGGAAAACTTTTACAGCAACAAGTGTGCCATCAATCAAAATTCCTTTATAAACTGAACCAAAATTCCCTGTTCCCAACAAGTTGGCCTCGGCAAATCCATTAGTTGCTATATGAAGCTCTTGATATGAGATCCTTTTGTGCTCCAACCTTTGCAAAATGGCTTGTGAGGAATCAAAGTTTTGCACAAGCATATTTCTGTTCCAAAGGAATCCCTTTCTTTTGCAAAGGAATCCAAAAAGTAAACAACATAATATAAAAGCAGCAACTCCACTCACTGGCAGTATCAATCTTTTCACAAGTGCAAAATGATGTCTTGGTGTTTGGCATGCAGGCAGTTGAAATACTTGCGGTCCACAAAGGCCAGGATTTCCAATTAAGGACATGACAATTGTTCTATTTGCAAAAAACCCTCCTTCTGGAATTTCCCCAGTGAAATTGTTGAAAGACAAATTCAAGCTTTGAAGCATTTTCAAATTCTTGAGTGTGACCACTGGTATTATACTTGATAAGTTGTTCAAAGAGAGGTCTAGACTTGCAAGGCTTTGTAAATTTCCAAGTGACTCTGGAATAGACCCTTGGAAGGAATTGTGAGATAAGTTCAATAATTGTAGCTCATTGCAACTTCCAAGTGCAGGGGGGATTGCCCCAATCAATTGATTGACAGAGATGTCTATTGCTTGAGCCATTGCAATTTTACCAATCTCCATGGGCAAGGAACCTTCTAATAAATTCCATGACAAATTCAAATAGAATTGTAGATTAGAAAATCTCCCAATTTCATGTGGTATACTTCCAGAGAGCCTATTGTGAGATAGGTCAAGCAATTCCAAATTTTTACAATGTCCTAAGCTGGAAGGTATGGTCCCTGATAAGTTATTGTGATGAAGATGGAGTCTCCTTAGTTGTTTAAGGAGTGAAAGGGAATTTGGAATCTTTCCAGAGAGACTATTTCCACTAAGGTCCAAGAGACCAAGGTGTTGTAAGCTTTCAAAATAGTCAGGAATGTTTCCTTCTAAATTATTGTTACTTAAACACAATCTTTCTATTTTTACAAGTTTTCCTAATGGTGGAACATTACCATTCAGAAAATTTTCACTTAAATTTAAGAAGGTTAAGCTGCTAAGATTGCCTATATGTGGAGGGATGTTTCCTTGTATTTTATTATTTGATAATGCTAGCATAGATAAATTAGTAGAAAGTCTACCTATAGCAAGTGGCAAAACACCACTTAATTTATTGTTGTGCAACCATAAGTGGTTTAAGTGAGAACAATTAGTAAGAGCGGTAAGAAAAGGCATGTTTATAGCATTGCCACTATCTAGTTGATTGTTATTCAAATGTAAAAATTCAATAAAAGATAACTTACCCAACTCTATTGGCACGGTCCCACTCAGCTTGTTATAACTTAAACTGAGTTCTACCAAGTTAGAGAAATTTCCAATAAACTTTGGAATCTCTCCATTAAGTTGATTTGCCGCCAAATTGAGTTTTTGCAAATTTAACATATTTGACAAAGATGTGGGAATGCGACCTGACAAATCATTCCCGCCAAGAGAAAGTAGTTGCAAACGGGTGAGGCGACCCAAGGAAGAGGGAATGGTACCTGTCAGCTCGTTCCGTTCCAAGGAAAGCTCTTGTAATTGCCGGAGGGAACCCAACTCCCTCGGGATATTTCCGGTCAGATGGTTGCCCTCGAGAAGCAGAATAGTCAAATTTTTGCAGCCGATGAGTTGACTCGGAATGGAACCGGTGAGACTGTTGGCTTCCAAACCCAACTGAATCAGCGATGAAAGGTTTCCCAAGGAAGAGGGAATGGTACCTGTCAGCTCGTTCTCTCCCAAGGCAAGCACTTGCAATTTCTGGAGGGAACCCAACTCGCTCGGGATATTTCCGGTCAGGGTGTTGGCTTCCAAAGTCAACTGAATCAGCGATGAAAGGTTTCCCAAGGAAGAGGGAATGGTACCTGTCAGCTCGTTCTCTCCCAAGTAAAGCTTTTGCAAAAGAGGAAGCGAACCCAACTCGCTCGGGATATTTCCGGTCAGGTTGTTGAAGGAGAGCGACAGATAAGTCAAATTTCTGCAACTGCAGAGTTGAGTTGGGATATTTCCGTCCAACCCATTGTTGTCCAACACGAGCTCCCTCAAACGAAAGAGGCGTCCCAATTGAGGCGGGATATGACCAGTGAGCGCATTCCCTGAAAGATCGAGCGTGCGGAGAAACGACAAATTGCCGAGCGATGGAGAAATGGAACCGCTCAGATCCATCAGAGTGAGGTTGAGGGATGCCACTCTGAGTGGATGACGGCGGTTGCAGGTGACGCCGGTCCAGTTGCAGAAGTGGTTGGCGGGAGTCCAATCTGCGAGGGAATGCTGTGGATCGCTGGTAATGAGCTTCCTGAATGCCACCAGGGATTGGTGGTCATTGTGGAAAGAGTGGGATCCTTTCCCAGGGGTGAAGGAAAAGATGACGAGGAGAAAGAGCAGATGAAAAGCAAAAGAAAGAGAGGGCATGGTGGTTGAAATCGCAGCTTGTGGGAGAGGGGAGGGTTGAAATGCAGTGAGTATAGGTGGAGAAGTGAGTGAGTATTTATAAGGAGAGAAACCGCGTGTTTGGGCGTCGTGAAGAAGACGTAGTACCGTGTATAGTGTGAACGTAGAGAGGGTGAAAACGTGAAGGAGAAGGCATGAATGATGAGGCCGTTCCTCCTCTGTCAAGCAAAAAATATTATTTAATCTCACAACGCTCACGTCAAAAGAATCTTTCAAAAGTCTTCCACGGCTGAGAAAAGTGGTTTCCGATGTTCTCGTTAAAACAAGTATAATTATAAAGTTTGGTGTGAATGGTTTCTCGTTAAAAAAAAACCAATAACTTTAGGTAATTTGAAAATGGGTTAATGTTAGTCCAAAAAATATTATTTAATCTCACAACGCTCACGTCAAAAAATATTATTTAATCTTCCACTGCTGAGAAAAGTGGTTTCCGATGTTCTCGTTAAAACAAACGGACAAGGCATCAATTATCACAACGCTCACGAGTCAAAGAAGTCTTTCAAAATGTCTTCCACTGCTTAGAAAAGTGGTTTCCGATGTTCTCGTTAAAACATAACCCACGAACTCTATAAATATAATTATAACCCACAAACCCTATAAATATAATTATAAATTTTTCTCTAAAATTTTGATGTTTAGAATAAATTTGCGAGAGAGATAGACGTATATGTACGCGTTATTACCCTCACCACTGATATACCATTCATTAAACAGTCATCGTCCCATAGAAAAGAATGTTCACGTGGCCATTAAACAGTTGTATACCATTGCAATGTTGGTTGGGACAGCACTGCCCTTTGGGAGTAGGTTGTATACCATTGTAATGTTGGTTGGGACTCGGGAGTATGCCCACCACCGCTCCCACCGCTGTACTCCCCCACCAAAAAAGTTGAATGGACACCTCTACTTTTTGGACTAATTGGTCCACGTTTATTGTCCCACCACTCACCTAGATAAACACCTTTGCTTTTTGGGACCAATTAGTTCTCGTTTATTGTCAAGTTTCCACTTCGCCTCTCCAGTCAAGTCTCTTTGCGTATGGCAACATGACACAGCGTATCCACCAAAACTATCATGCTATCAGTAAAATATAAGTTGCTTTAATTTACTAATGATTTGATAAAACATTTTTAATTTTATTATTTAAGAAAGATGAGGCTAACAAAGATTTCACAGTTTTTAAACTTTATTACGTTAATTTCGGTATTGTAGCCGTATTGTAGAGTAGAGTTGTTTTTAGAGTTAGATGCTTTAAAAGTTAGCTTATTAAAAGTTTTGTTTTTGAAATTTTATTATTTTGTTTTTATTAATAAAAATGGTTTATTCATAATTGTGAATTTTTTTGTTATTTTTTATTATTTTTTTAAATTTATTTTATTTCTAAAATGATTGATTGAGATTTTAATTATGGGTGGTTTAAGTAATTTTCATTTTTTATTAATTTTTTTGTGTTTTTAATTTTATTTCATTTTATTTTACCATTTTCAAAATATAGTTTTCTCACAAATTTTAAGAGGAAAAAATAATTCAAAAAATCAATAATTTTTCTTTTTTATTTTATTACTTTTTAATTTGACTATATTTTTTCCCTTTAACCTTCTATAATTTTCTTTCCTCGAAGCATTGAGAATTATACAATAAAACTTCATTTCAATGAATATAACTAAATTACTAAAAATTAATTCAAAAAATAAGAAATTAATAAGTTAAAAAATAATTTGAGTGTAATTTTCTTTGATGTCTTATATATACGCATCTCATTCTTAATTCTACGTAAAGCTTAGAGACCTTTTTTCATTATTGTCCATATTTAAATATGAGAGATTTGGAAAATGGCAATTTGTGAAGTTAAAATTGGCAATGTGATTCTTGTGATTATTGTGTTATTATTATTCAAACATAGTTGTTATAGTTGTTATGACTGATACAAGTGAAAACTTTCATTTTTATTTAGAACTAAATATTTAATATATTCATTTTTTATTTATATCTCTATGTTGTATGTTTAAAAAAAATTAATATATTCATATTTTCATCTCCAATGATGAGGATTTAGTAGCGCCTTGGTGTGGTTATTTATATTTGAGCCAAAATGTCTCCCCATCTACAGTGGCAAAATTGTGTGGTTATTTATATTTGAGCCAAAATGTCTCCCCATCTATAGTTGCAAAATTGTGAAGTAGTAAATTCCTGAAAAAATTGTCTCATGGGCACGTTGTGCATTACAAATCAATATGATATCATTGTGCATTACAGATCAATCCGATTGTGAAGTAGTAAATTCCTCCAAAAATTGTCTCATAGGCACGTTGTGCATTACAAATCAATATGATATCGTTGTGCATTACAGATCAATCTGATATCATTTTAGACTGCACAAATCAACCTCAACAAGCTCTCCTCTTAATATTATGCAAGCTACCCTTATGTATTGGGCATTGATAGAAGTATTATTATTAATTTACATAATAATTATCTGTATAGCTATTTGTCTTCAAAGTAGTTTGTTTCATAGAAAAGTGTAGCTCTCATTTGAAAGATGGAAAATTTCATGGGACAACCATGGGTTGATTGCATATTTTTCTAGCCATCTTCTTCATTATACATGGGTGAAATTATGCATGTTTTTTCAACTAGAAAATGTGTTTTAGTAGCTGGAAATTGTATGGTATAGCAAGGTTTTAACTGTAGAAATTCCAACCATCTATTTCTTCAAATAATTTTTATCTTTTGCATGTGCTTTTAGTTGCAAATCATATCGTTTATGTTGGAAATTGTACGCGGCAACATGTTGTAAATTGTGAAGAGATTTTGTGAATTTCATTTATAGTTTATCCATCTATCCATCAACAAATTTTTATTGTTTTTATTTTAATTTGGCAATATTTAAAGTAAGTAGTAGGCACTAAAAATGTCACTTTGCATAACACGGATTGTGGTTATGTGTCTAGCCAAGTTGATCGAGAAGTCCAATTTCGCTCATTCACACCAATTGAGCTAGCGTCCATCTCATTTCAATGCACAAATGCCACCATGAAAAAGTTTCTAATTGAAGAATCTTTTCATTGTAGCGTTTTTGCATCCAAATATGATGCATCATAAAAATAGTAATGGTAGAATTTTATCTAGAAGTGAGATTCAATTTCAGTCAGTAACGTCAAATGAGCTAGCAACCACTTCTTGTTGAAGAACCTTTTTTATTCTTTCTAACTTATGCATGTTTACATTTTTTGCAGAGAATATCCTTTGGATAATACATTAGCTTTCAAGCAGTGAGATAGCAGTTACTATGCATCCAACAAGTGATTGTATAAGTAACATGAGTAATTAATCGTTCTCGGATGTAGTATTAGGTTATTTTTTTATGCAAACAAGTATGATTATCTTATTGAGTATTGAAGAGTTTTCTGTTTTTCACTTGAACATATCGAACAATTTGATCTTTCTTTCTTGAGAGTGTTGATATTAATAAAATAACTTCCATATGCATTGAGGATTCAAGCATCAAAATAGCAATTACTTTAAACCCAATAAGGATAAGTAACATGAGTAATTAATTGTTCTTGGATGTAGTATTATGTTATTTTCTTATGCAAACAAGCATGATTATCTTATTGAGTATTGAAGAAGTTGAATGGCTTCCCATTCAACTTGATCATATCAAATGTGATGCAGGAGCATCCAGCTCTGAGGAGACAGAAGGTGGTTGACAGTCTCATGGAGAGACAAGAACACACAGTCATTTATGTTTAACTGGACATGTGTCAGGCTTGTCAGTTACGTTACTTTATTTACTTGTTTTTATTTTATTTATTTGTCAGAATGTTGATAGGATTAGGTCAATTAAAGTTGTGCACTGTTATTTTTTAATAAGACTTAGTAACAGGAAAATAAGTGATAGTTAATTAGCTTCTTTAAAAACATTACATTAGTTAAGGAGAGTTAGGAACTGATAAACAGTTACCCATCTGTTGGGGAAGTTCTACCAAGAACAATTATGCTTCATGAGGTTAAAAGCAGAAGGATAATCATTGTAAAAGGATTCCTCAAACAGAGAACAAAAAGAAAATACAGTCATTTTCCAAAATTAAACATTTTGTTTTATCTACTGTATCATCACTGTAAAAGAAAATTTCATGCATGAAATATAATTCTGTGTGTAACTAAACTTGCGTGGGAGTAATAGTACAGAATAAATTAACGAGAAGAACAGAGAAGTGGATACACAACATATTTCTTCCAGACCGAGGAGAAAGAACAATTCCAAGTACAGACAACGTCTGACAGAAGGAGATAATGAGAACAACAGAGAACGTGCATAACAATATTACTTCCAGAACGAAAGGGAACGAGAAAACGCGTACATAAACCAACTGACGTAACCCGTAAAGACCTCCATATAATATGAATAGAGCAATGCCAAACTGAAATTGAAATAACTGTATCATTTCATTACAAATACAATTTATACACAGTCCAGTTGTCTCACGGTCCTTTCGAGACCAAAAACGCATTCATCAGAACCAAAACAGAGTTTTGCATACTATATTATATGACAGACAGGTCATCAAAATTATTACAGTAAGAGAATACCAATAGCGTCGGCGAACCAGGGTTTCAAATACCCGAGGGTTCCTATCGACTAAACACTCCTATCAACAGGACGAGGGTTTGAGATAACAAATGCCAACCGACAACTAAGCAAACAACCGAATTTTACAGACCAGGGTTCGAGTCACCCAAATAACCATCTACAGGACAGGGTTTCGAATAACCCAGAAAACGCATTGCAGAATGGAGGCCCCAACAACTCGACTAATTTGCCAGAAGATGGAATAAGTTACACCAACCAAGAGACAAATAAATTCATCGCACAGGCGACAGACAACTACCATGACTAAACCTCGAAAAACCTCTATGAATAAAAGACTGATATGGTAAGACCCTACCCGGAGTGAGAAATTGGAGGGTTTGATTGATTGTCAGCTGTCGTGGGGGATGCTAACCAGAGGCCAACGGGATTGAACCACCTGCAAGCAAAAATGAAGCGGATTAGCAGAGCCATAACCTACATAATCCTTAAAGAAAGAAGGAGTGAATGTAACCACATGGGAAGAAGCTCACCTGAACAGAGGAGGCCGAACCGAATAACAAAGTAGCCATCAACCCCTGAAGACACGGAGCGAGTGTGTCAGGGCGCGAAAAGAAACGACAAACAAGTTTTAGCATAGAACAAGAGCTCACCTTAGCAGTGAGACTGGAGTGCCGAGTGGTTGGAGTAAACCCTGCCATGAAACGACCTGTTAGTAAACCGAGCAGGAAACAACTTTAAACAACCAAAATCGAGTTAATAAACTAGTCAACTGAATACAAACCCTGTACAACAGAACGACGCCTCCATAACCAGTGAAATACCATCTCCAAAAGCAAGAAGGGGTCGAGAGAACCCACAGGAGAAGCCTCGAAAACCAGAGCGACGGAGGTGAAACGAGCTCTCACAGAGTAGAGCAGAACTCGACAGAATGACCAAAAGCGCAAATGACAAATGATTAGCGGAGGGTTGACAAAAGTCGATTTGCCGTGTGAGGAGAACCGGCAGGTGTAGGTGGATAACCGGAGAGGCCCGTGAAAACCCTAAAACCTTTTACCGAGGAGCGTACCAACACATTAAGGAAACCATTAATTTAGCCAGGACACGAGTCCTATCAACAGCAGACCTTTGAGAATTGGCGGGAGGCCATCAAAATGAAAACTAAAATCGATTACCAGTAGAAGCACAAACTCCATGTAATCTCATGCAATCTCCTGCCACCGCCGTTGCCCATTCCTCTCGTCAAAAAAAAAAAAAAATAATAATAATAATAATTTAGCATTGATTTGATAAAACATTTTTAAATTTATTATTTAAGAATGATGAGGCTAAAAGAGATTTCACAATTTTTAAACTTTTGTAAACTTTATTACGTTAATTTGGTATTGTAGAGTAGAGTTGTTTTTAGAGTTAGAATGATTTCAAAGTTACGTTATTAAAAGGTTTGTTTTTTGACAGTGGTAATATTTTCTGATTTGTTTTATATATATATATATATATATATATATACATTTCATTCTTAATTCTACTTAAAGCTTAAAGACCTTTTGTCATTATTGTCTACACTCAAATATCAAAGATTTGGAAAATGACAATTTGTGAAGTTGAAATTGGCAATGTGATTCCTATTATTATTGTGTTATTATTAATCAAAATAGTTGTTATAGTTGTTATAACTGATACAGGTGAAAATTTTCATTTTTATTTAGAACTAAATATTTAATATATTCATTTTTTTATTTATATCTCTATGTTGTATGTTTTAAAAAAAAATTAATATATTCATATTTTCATCTCTAATGATGAGGATTTAGTAGTGTCCTCGTGTGGTTATTTATATTTCAATGGAAATGTTTCCCCATCTATAGTTGCAAAATTGTGAAGTAGTAATTACTGCAGAAATTGTCTCATATGCACATTATGCATTACAAATCACTCTGATATCGTTGTGCATTAGAGATCAATTTGATATCATTTTATATTGCACAAGTCAACCTCAACAAGCTCTCCTCTTAATATTATGCAAGCTACCCCTATGTATTGGGCATTAATATAAGTATTATTATTAATTTAGATAATAATTATTTGTATAGCTATTTGTCTTCAAAGTAGTTTATTTCATAAAAAAGTGTAGCTCTCATTTGAAAGATAGCAAATTCATTGGACAACCATGGGTTGATTGCATATTTTTCTAGTCATCTTCTTCATTATACATTGGTGAAATTATGCATATTTTTCAACTAGAAAATGTGTTTTAGTAGCTGGAAATTGTATGGTATAGTAGGGTTTTAATTGTAGAAATTCCAACCATCTATTTCTTCAAATATTTTTTATCTTTTGCATGTGCTTTTAGCTGGAAATCATATTGTTTATGTTGGAAATTGTATGGGGCAGCATGTTGTAAATTGTGATGAGATGTTGTGAATTTCATTTGTTTTTTTATCATTACTATATGATGGCCTCCCGCCTTCCCAAGATAATTTAGGGTGACAAGACTTGGCGTCCTGCAAGTATTTAATGTTGACTTTAATATGCTGGTACGTTCATCGATATTTGTTTTAGGGTTCCGACTGGTTCCCTCGGTTACTAACCTCCACCCGCCGGTTTCCTCCTATACGAACCCTGGCCTTTTGTCAACCTTGATTCCGTTCATTTGTCACTTTACGCTTTTCATCATATCGAGCTGCGCTCTGCTCTGTGGGGGTTTCGTTCCTCTGTCGTTCTGATTGCAAACACGTGTTTTTATGGGTATTCCTGGTTCTCCAAGGCTATGGAGGTAGGGTTTCAGCGGTCTGCGAAGACACCCTCAGCTCTGTACATTTGCAGTCTCGTTTTACTATTTGTTGGAAGGATTTCTTTGATTATTTCCATGCTGTCTCTGTTCACTTAACTATTGAACTCGTCTCATGACAGGCTCTCCTCTAGGCCAACGTACTTCGACTCGGCCGTCAAGGTAACTACAGGTTCTCTGTTAAACTGTTTGGTCCCTTATCTCTCCGACCCTAACGCACTTTGTCACTGGTATTCAAGGTTTAGTGGTTGTTCATCCTCTCAACTCTGTCTTCTCGGCTCCAGGTGAAACGCTACGCCTTAACCCTCATCAGTTATTTGCTTTTAATGGTTATTTATGCCTGTAACTCGTATTAATCAGTTCCCCTTTGTCTGCAGGTGGTTCGATACAGTCGGTATATGTGGCTCAATGCCTTTCAACGGTCTCGGCAGTCATTTGCATTCTCCGGTTCTTCCCTACGGGTAGGGTCCTTCCACATTTGTATGGCTATGTCTTTAGAGGTTCTGTAAATTTGTTTTCATTCAGTTCTATCGCCTGAGCAGTGAATTAGTTAGGTTTTCCTTTGATGGTGTGACCCTCTTGGGTCCTGTACGCTGGTTCTTCGTTTTGGACTCTTCGTCCTGTAATATTGCTCTTCAGTTGTTGGAACTCCCGTTTTGTGAGTTGGGTCCCTGGTGGCATCAAACCCTCGTCTTGTATGTCATTATTCAGTTAATTTGCGAAATGGGTATTCGCTGTTTTGAAACCCTCGTCCTGTGCCTTGCTGTGTAATGGATTGGAATGCTTGTTCATGCTGTCTCTACTCGGCGCTTCATTACTGTGACAATTTCTTTAAGCTCTGTCTATTTGTATCATTTACCTGTGCGAAATTCAACTTCGAGGTTCTGGTTTTTTTTAAGTTCTGGTTTTTTTAATAGTGTTCTTATTGTGGAATGTCCTGGACTGTATATGCTTATTCACGACAGTTTAATGAAATGATACAAGAATATATATATTACTTTCTGGCACTTACTCTGCTCATAAATGGTTGGAGGGTTTTTACGAATTACCTGTGGGTTTTGTCTGCATGTACAATATTTTGTATTCTTTGTCTGGAAATGATTAAAATGACAACGTCTGCTATTCTGTGAACATTATCCGTGGGTTGCCTGCGTGCACATTCTTCCGTATTCTCTGTCAGGAAATAATATGATTGCAGCGTCTGCTCCTCTTGTAAATTCTGTCAGTCTTGTATTTCAAACGTAATTTTATTACACAGAAACAATAATATGATGCATGAAATCAGTTCGTACAGTGATGATTAAATAGCGAAAATAAAGATAAAATATCTATTTTGAAATGACTGTGTCTCTTGTTTCTTTGTCTGAGGAATCCCTTACATTGTTTATCTTTTTTCTTTTAAACCCCTGAAACACCACAGTTCTGTTCAGGTAGAACTGCCCAACAGAATTGGGTAACTGTCTACCAATTCCTAACTGTTCCTAACTAACACAATTTGTAAAGAGACTAGTTAACTAACAAAAGAAACTAATTAACTGACAACCTATTTTGCTGTTAATAATTTCTATTTGAAAAGAAACAGTTCATAACTCTAATCGACCTGGTCCTAATGTCTTTCTGACAAAATAAAACAAATAAAATAAGGTAAAATAACTGAAAAGTCTAACACTTGTCCAGCTATGTATGTATGATCATGTGTTCTTGTCTCTCCATGAGACCGTCAACCAACTTCTGTCTCCTAGGAGCTGGATGCTCCTGCATCACTACAGTTGCACTATTTTCTTTTTCCATTGGGGTTAGTGTCTTATTTGGTCCATCAAATCACCCGCTAAGTATTGATTATCATAATGTTACTGTTGCAAAAAATAGACATTTCCAACTTATTTTTTACTAACTTTTCACTTTGGCAAATACAATTCGTTGAAAATTTAAAACGTTACAAAAATGGTGGTGCCATTTATAGTTTATCCATCTATCCATCAACAAATTTTTATTGTTTTTACTTTAATTTGGCAATATTTAAAGTAAGTGGTAGGCACTAAAAATGTGACTTTGCATAATACAGATTGTGGTTATGTGTCTAGCCAAGTTGGTTGCGAATTCCAATTTCGCTCATTCACACCAATTGAACTAGCGTCCATCTCATTTCAATGCACAAATGCCACCATGAAAAAAGTTCTTAATTGAAGAATCTTTTCATTGTAGTGTTTTTGCATCCAAATATGATGCACCATAAAAATAGTAATGGTAGCATTTTATCCAGAAGTGAGATTCAATTTCAGTGAGTAACGTCAAATGAGCTAGCAAACACTTCTCCTTTGGGTAATACATTAGCTTTCAAGCAACAAGATAGCAATTACTTTGCACCCAAAAAGTGATTGTATAAGTAACATGAGTAATTAATTGTTCTCATGTGTAATATTAGGTTATTTTCTCGTGCAAACAAGCATGATTATCTTATTGAGTATTGAAGCATTTTATGTTTTTCACTTGAATGTATCAAACAATTTGATATTTTTTCTTGAGAGTGTTGATATTAAGTATTGAAGCATTTCATGTTTTTCACTTGAATGTATGGAACAATTTGATATTTTTTCTTGAGAGTGTTGATATTAATAAAATAGCTCCCATATGCATTGATGATTCAAGCATCAAGATAATAATTACTTTGCACTCAATAAACGATTGTATAAGTAACATGAGTAATTAATTGTTCCTGTATGTAGTATTATGTTAATATCTTATGCAAACAAGCATGATTATCTTATTGAGTATTGAAGCATTTTATAGTTTTCACTTGAAAATATTGAATAATTTTATATTTCTTTCTTGAAGGTGTTGATATTAGTAAAAGAGCTCTCATATGCATTGAGGATTCAACATTGAATTATATTATTTAAGTGCAGAAATTTTGGTGATGGGATTACAACTACCCAAGAAATTAAATCTAAATCAAGAGACACAATTCTACTCTACTGCTCTGCGAAAAGTAATTCATAATTTAGAACAACATGCGCAAACATGCATCATCAAATACACAGGTACACAGATGTTTCTAGGGGAAACCAATTGCTAAAAATCCCTTAAGCCCATTTTGCATTAATCTAGTAATTGAGAAACAATTACGATTATGATCTCTTGCTCTGAGGAAAAACTGCAAGAGTAAATGTATTCTCACTCTGCTTGCACTCATGTTGCCCACACTTGCATTTCCTGCACTCACGCTGCCCGCACTCTCTCTGCCTACAATCGCACTACCTGCACTAGCTCCTATTTCCTTGCGCAATTATTTAGGATTGATCACCTGACCAATACTCTAAAAAGTACACTCAATCTAGTATATAATTAATTGTACACTGACTTGGAATCTACACCACAGCTGATCAATTCTAATTCCTTGCATGCATGATCTATTTTTTGGTTGTTTGATTGATCAGTTAACTGGATGATCTTTGAGTTAGACTATTGTCCCACTACACAACTGATCTCCAATTGGCTCTAATAACTATTAGAACTAGTTTAACTGAGTACAACTGAAAATAACTCGACTAGATTGTTATAATTTAGAAATCAACACATCCAAGCTAAATTCCAAGCCCACCAACTCAAATTTAGTGTTCTAACTGAGCAATAAGAGCCATGCCACCTCAATGAACTTCCTCCAAGTTGTTTGCTAATTTGGAAATTCAATTTTTCTCAATTTGACTAAGGCTAAACTCAAATTGAACCTGTCTTTCTACACTTCTCAACACTCCCTCTTAGCAAGAAAGGGATTTTCCAATACCTGTGGAATGTACTATAGCACTACCTCTCACTTTTGTTGCTGCTACTACAACAACTAAAACTAATAAGCATCCAAAAAGAAAATTGAATCAACAGTGTCTCTGCAACTGTCTACTAGGAAGATTGTGTTGTTGTTGACTCTACTATTGAGCCTCCTTCTCTGTTGTCAAAATTTATCTGCACTCCTCAGTATCTGACTGACATTGATCCTCTTGCTACTGACTAATGTGGGCCCTTGTAGCAAGGTAATGATCGATGAGGAGAACACCTTAATGGACCTTGCCCAAATTTGTACAACTCTGCGACTAAGGATCTACATCGCCCCAACTCACTCTTGGGGATATAGTTGCATGGATGGTGAAATATGATCTACTGATATTGTTTCTATTGTTGCTCTATTTTTTATTCTACATTGTTGTTACAACTACTAAAATAATGAGTTTGATCTCCCCATATCCTGAAGTCCTAACTTCCATAGGGATTCTCACTCTAAAACTAGACTCCCTCTGAGTCTCGATTTCCCTGTGGGAAATATCTCTACTCCTCAATATGCCAATATCAATGGTTACATGTCCTTTTTGTGTCACTAAATATTGGCTCAATGATCTTCCAACTAGAAACCTTTTAGCTCCATTAATAAGTCTGTACATAGGGTCTTCTAGATCTACCCTAAACTAGGGCTCCATAACTTTGCCTCCTAATAGCTCATTAGTTCTTCAATGATCACTATACATGAGAACTTCAAGGAATATTTCTAATGTGATTTTAGGGCTCTAATACCATGCAAAAAATTTAGTGATAGAATTGCAACTACTCAAGAAATTAAATCTAAATCAAGATACATAATTTTACTCTACTACTTTGCGGAAAGTAATTCACAATTTAGAACAACATGCATCATCAAACAAACAGGTACCCAGATGTTTCTAGGGGAAATAAATTGCTAAGAAACCCTTAAGCCCATTTTGCATTAATCAAGTGAATTGAAAAAAATTACAATTGTGATCTCTCGCTGAGAGGGAAAACTCCAAGAGTAAACTTATTCTCACTCTTCGTGCATTCGCGCTGCATGCACTCACTCTTCCTAGACTCAAACTGCCCGCACTCACTCCTATTTCCTTACGCAATTCCTGAGGATTGATCACCTAACCAATAATCTAAAATGTACACTCAATCTAGTATATAACTAATTGTATATTGTCTTGGAATCTACATCATAGCTGAGCAATTCGAATTCCTTACATGCATGAGCTATTTTTTGGTTGATTGATCAGTTAACTGGATGATCTCTGAGTTAGGCTATTGTCCTACTGCACAATTGATCACTATTAGAACTAGTTGAACTTAGTACAACTGAAAATAACTGGACTAGATTGCTATAATTTAGAAATCAACACATACAAACTGAACTCCAAGCCCACTAACTCAAATTTAGTGTTCTAACTGAGTGACAAGAGCCATGTCACCTCAGTTGACTTCCTCCAAGTTGTCTTATGATGTGGGAATTCAAATTTTCTTAATTTGACTAAGGCTAAAGTCAGAGCCTTTCTTGATACACTTCTCAACACTCCCTCTTAGTAAGAAAGGGATTTTCCACCACCCCTTTCCATCACCTATGGAATGTACTATAGCATCACCTCTCACTGTTGTTGTTACTAGTGCAACACCTACAACTAAGAAGCATCCAAAAAAACACTGAATCAACTGTGTCGCTGTAACTGTCTATTGGGAAAATTATGTTGTTTCCAACTCTGCTACTGAGCCTACTGCTCTGTTGTCAACACTTCTATGCACTCCTCGGTATATGAATGAAACTAATCCTCTTGCTACTGAATATTGTGAGCCTCTATAGTAATGTAATGATCCATGAGGAGAACACCTCAATGGACCCTACCCAAATTTTTGGGACTCTAAGACTAAGGATCTACATCACCATACCTCACTCTTGGAGGTATAGCCACATGCATGGTGAAATATGATCTACTCATATTGTTGCTACTACTGATTTGTTGATGCTTTTGCACTGTTGCTACAACTACTGTAATAAAGTGTCTGATATCCCCATATCCTGAAGTACTAACTTCCATAGGGATGCTCCCTCTCAAACTAGACTCCCTCCGAGTCTTGATCTCCCTGTGGGAAATATCTCTGCTCCTCAATCTACCAACTTCAATAAGAGCTAGTCGTTCTTATTTCTGCAGGTCTATGATTCTTTTGCAAATAGTGTTTGGATTTTTAGTGAAGCATATTCTAATATTCAAGTTCAGATCTAGATTTGATTAATGTCCATAAGCTTTCACTAAAACATTGTTACATTATTTGGGTTTGTACCTCCACTCGCTGCTGGATTTAATATTGAATTTATCAGAAGGATTCCCTGAGTTAAAATGATTATTTACATAAGGTTTCAGATCTAGTTTATTCAACAAACAGTCATCTCGGGAAAGAGCTTGTTGATGTTTGTGTCAAAGTAGTTTTCAAGTAAAGTTGTTTCTTATTTCAAAAGAAATTTCCTTTGGCTGTGAAATCACTTTTAATTTTCAAGCATGTGATTAGTTAATGGTTCAGTTTGCTTATAGAAGTTCACTTTACAACTTTGTTTTCACCTTGCATTTATTTTCTTAGTTAACACGCTTTTATTTCTTGCAACCGATTTGGAAACCAAGTATAGGAACTCTAGTTTCGTAGTACAGGAACCTCTATTCTAGTGCAAGAATCAACATTCTGAGTACAGGAACAAAGTTCTATAGTACAAAGGCTTAGATCTCTTGTATGCAGTTCAAGGTCTTCAATAAGGACCCAATATACACACTTCTAGTATAGAAGCTTCACTCTAGTATAGGAACACCATTCTAGTATAGGAACCTTGTTGCGGTACAAGAACAACAACTTGGTACATGAAGGGAAATATTAAGGAAGACAAGCATCTTGATTAGTTGGATTATTCCTCTGTCTTACAACCATACGAAAGAGAATATCAAATAGTTATTTATTCGATTCATATTGTTCCTAATGAATTGAGAGTTTCCTTTATTTGAATTTCTGCAAAGCACATTCTTTTCATTCAACACCAAAGTTTTCTTGGAATTCATTATTGTGTGATCTATCCTTTGGATTCTGCAATTTGTAATCAAAGAAGTGGGAATACAATTAGAGAAGGTTCATATAATTTCTTGGCATTTCTTTTGCTACACCTTGAAGTGTACGAAACTCAGGGTTGACAGGTTAAGTGTTGAAAGGAATTTCCTTAACTGCAATTCTTGCACCCAACGTCTACAAGCTTGGTCATTAGATCCATGTAGATAGTGTACCTCCGAGGTGACCTCCTTTTCTTGTGCAAATTTTAAGGACCTCCCACATTCTCCCTCACATCTTGCACAAGTCTATCAGCTTCCTTGGCTCATTTTCTACATTCTCTAGATGGTTCTACTTGAGTGGGTGTCTCTACTCTCTACTCCTTAGTTTATGGCTTCTCCACAACTTCTTGAGGCTCCTCCTTTGGAGCTAAAATATCCTCTTCTAGTGGGATCTGAAGCTCCCTCTCAAGAGAGCACCGAATCACTTTCTCTTCATCAAAATTTACATTCCTTTGCACAAATGTCATTATGAGGGAAGGTAAGTACACCCGGTAGTTGTGAGGAGTTTTTTTGTAACCCACAAATACTCCCAACTTTGTTGTCAGCTCAAGTTTCTTCCTTGATTCTTTGGAGACATGGTAGTAAATAGAGGCTCCAAAAATATTAAGGTGAGACACATTCGACTTTCTCCCTGAGAAATATTCCTCTAGTGTAATCATCCCAAGAATACGATGATGACTCCATTTCTACAAGTAGACTATTGTGTTACATGTCTCTGCCCACAAATGAAGTGGTAGGCCTTGGTCATGTAGCATAAATCTCGCAACAACTACAATTTTGCGATTCTTTCTCTTAGCCACCCCATTTTTTCATGAGTTGAGGGGTGCTCTCAACTCTCTTCAAATGCCTTCTTTCACATAGAAATCCTTGATTTCATTCAAAACATACTCACCTCCATTTTTTCTCATAAGAGCCTTCACCTTCTTGTCGGTCTCTTTCTCAACTAGTGCCTTGAACTCTACAAACTTTGAGAATGTCTCATCTTTCTTTTGCATGAAGATCCAACACTTGAGAAATCATCAACAAATATAACATTGTACTTATGCTTGGCAGTGTAGGCTATTGAGAAAGGTTCAAAAACATCAAAGTGGACTCTTTCCAAGACTGCATGTGCTTTTCTTTCTCGTTCATGGAATGTGGATTTTACATAATTCCCCAAGGTACAACCCTTGCATACATCTTTCTGCTCAAGTGCTCCTTTAGGGAGGCCATTGTTTATTCACTACACAATATTTAAGGCACAATGATGCAAATGGCCAAGTGTTTTGTGCCAAATTTCACTGACATTGCGGCTCTACACTTTCTCTACATTACTGCCTAATGAAACATAATCTTCCACATCCAACTTGTGTTGGTTCTTCACCTGAACCCCGATTTGATTCACCTATCCAGTGGCTATGTGCCTTCGCAATGTTTTCCCTTTGCTGAAGATCACATCATAACCATGGTCTTCTAAAACTACTATAGAGATGAGATTCTTCTTTAGTCTTGCAACATATATGACATCATTAAGTCTGAGATGGGATCCCAACTCCCTCTAAAATGTTGGTATACCATTTCGAAATTGTGAAATCTAGAATCAAAGCTCAACTTTGATCTTGAGAACTATACAGTTCTAGATCGCAGCCCAGCACTAAGGTCATAAACTGCGCAATCCCTTCACTGAGCTCAGAAACTGTGCGATGCATTGAGATGAGAAGTTTCCCATTCCTCAGAAGCTACGCAATCCATTTTGGAAGTGTGCATGCCCATTTTTCCTGAAAAATAAGAAAAAAAGAAAAGAAAAGAAAAGAAACTAAATAATAGGGAATCGTAATTAGTTTCGTGAAGGTGGCATGCTTACTATTTTTGGAACTTCCCACCAAGTGCCACTTTTTCCTTGATTTTAGGCATGCACGTCATAAGCTCTCATCAATCTAGATTTATATAAGAGATGCCTATATATCTCATTTTCACATTCAATTATGCAGCTCTAGCATTCCCAAGGAGAGCAAGGAGGCTTAGGTGGAGTTTGTGGTGCTTTTCTGAGAGAGTTTTTGTGTTGTCATCCTTTGCCACTTTTTCTGTCACTTTTTGTTGTTTCACTTATGTAAACATTGTTTTGCTTGTTTCTCTTCTTGATTTCTAACATTTTACTTTATATTAGCTTGTACAAGTGTTGGTTTGGTCCGTCGTTTGCCCTTTACAAATGTCACATCAATTTTCTTATTTTTTCCCATTAGAAAGTCGTTGTTTCAACGAATTTTCATGCATGCTTATTTTTCCTTTTGAATGTTGGTTTTATACATTTGATTTGCACTGATCTATTTATAATTAGTTATATGTGAACTAAAATTTTCGCCATCACTCAGATATCATAGTTTCTCACATCCTCACCAGGCATATTTTCTCATCGCTTGATCAAAATTTGCCTTGCACAGCTGGGAATTACACAAGTCCAAGGCTCAACCTGTCAGCCTAGCCTCTGAGACTACGTAATGTATAGTAGTAGGCTAGCCCAACTATTCAATGTGAAGTTCTGGGGATCAAGCCAAACCCTTGGCCACTGAGACTACACAATGCGCAACCTCTCCCTTAGTCTGCCTAGGATGGACTACGCATTTGTAGTTTCTAGCCTCAAGCTGCATCACTAGTTGTTGAGAATGCACAATGCACAATTCCGTTAGCCATTCTCTCTCCCTCACCTCCAGAATTGCACAATTAATCTCATCAATCCATGTGGTTATTTATTGATCATGCTTTGTTAGTTGATTTGTTGAAGCTAATTCATGTCTGCCATGAGTGGATGTTATTCCCACAGATATTGCAGGTGTTGAGAACTTCTCTTCATTAGTTACAATTACCATGGAACTTAAGAAATTTCCTTCAAAGGATACCACTGAGAGCAACACCAAGGAAGCAATTGAGAGTACACTAGTTTACTTGCCAATTTATTCAGATATTCAATTGTTTGTAGAAAAGGAATCAGATATCACTTGGCAGAAGGAGAATGAAATATTCTCAGCAAGAACCTTCAAAGTAGATCTAGAAGATTGATAGGTTTATGTCAATGTCTAGAGATCAAGGCTGGAAATGGTTTCATGTAGATATATGACATTCCCATGTGCAGATGTTATTAGCTGGATACTATCTCACACAGATCTGAATACCATGACTCTTAGCAGTACCAATGGATAGAAGCTTGCTTCTTTTCTGGCACCAGATTATCATCTCATATATCATCTTCCTAAGCTAGATTAGCTCATGGATTCATATTTCTATGCCACCAAAAACTATATAGGCATGAAGGATATTGTCAAATGTTTTGTGAAAGAGCCAACAAAGTTCCATCATGCACCCACCAACACATACAATACAAAGTCTCTCATGAGGGCCTATCAGTTGTTGATCATCCTATGTTACAAAATCTATGGTCAACAGAGCATGAAGACCTTTCTTGAAGGGTGGGAATTCTTCCTAAAATAGGTTGTGAGCGAAGGAAGACCGTTCAACTAGCCATACTTTTTGGTTCGACAAGTGAAGATCCATGTAGCTAATGCCTTGAATCCTTCCAAGGGCAGGAAAACTAGATTTTTCATGTCTATATATTTATTGGATGCAATCTGTGCACACAATTAATTCCCTAGCAAGAATTGGACTTGGACACCACAAGAATATGTCATGCATGTATATTGTAAGTTTATCTTAGAGTGTAACCATAAAGGAGTAATGGAGAATTTGAATGATCACTTCCTCATTCCCTTATACAAGATGATCTTTGAGGAAGATCCACCTTGCATGTCGCATGGGGCAATGGAAGCAGTGTTATAGATCATAGATTGGTTTGCCTCACAGGATGGAAGTTTCCTTAGAATGTTTGATCAACAGAAGTCACCACATATTTTACAAAGGTATGCCACTGATAAGCTCATCATGCAATAAGTTTCATACCATCTCTCCACGGGATTATCAATTTCTCTACATAGCAAGAAGAAAGCACCTTGACCAATATTTCCTTTGCAAATTGGATTGTATGAGATTAAGAACCTGAAATTTGTGGATACCAAACAGAAGGTAATAAAGGAATTTGCATTCAGTACTCTGGACTTCAATTTGTATGATTCAAGGGATGTTTGTAAATACCACTATGTGTGAATCCATTTTTAGTGGCTAAGCAAGAATTTCCACAGGCTTGAGGAGGAAGAATGGAAGAATTTATATAATTCATCCAAGTCTCACGATCCGTTCAGCTTCGCAGGTACATCGTAGATTACTCCATCAAAGGAAGCTACTCTAGAGGTAGCATGAGAAGTAGTGTGCAACCAAGTGCATGCAAAGGGAAAGAGGAAGGTTTCATACAACCTACGGGGAGAGCGAAGCCGCAAGGTGAAATTGAATCTAGTTATTATGAAAGTGGCCATAACAGAAGACAAGAAAAGGAAATATAGGATGCAGGAAGCAGAACAAAAGTAGAAAGAATAATAGGAGCAGAGGAAAAAAGAAGAAGAATAGAAGAATAATTAGGAAGAAGAACAAAGGCATAAAGTAATAACAGAAGAAACAACAGAGAGACAAGATGAGGAGCAATAGAAAAACCAAAAGTCAGAGGAGGAGAACAAACATATGCGGAACAAGGACATTTCTCAACAAATTGAAGAATTGATTGAGATCGAAGACATGGAGGCAAAACCAGAGCCACAGAATCAATATGTCAACCTAATGTCGAGTACACAATAGGTCATCGTTTAGTCTCCCCCTCCTCTAATAACAGAGTTAGCTCCAAGCGAGTAAGAGGAAATTGTTCCTCTTGATGACAATATGGTCATGGACACATACCATCTATATTACGATAAAATTCAAAAGAAGATTGTACAATCACGGAGAAAACTATTTCTGAACTAACTCGCCTCTCCTGCATTTCTTAGAGAAAGAGTTATTGTGGCCGACACCAATAGAAATATAAATTCCATTGTTGTAGCCAACTTGGCCTTGACAGGTGCAGTAAAGTAAAACACTAAGTATTTGATGACTGAGAACAAGAATGATACAAGATATCTTACTTATGGATGCATTAGAATTACATGAAACAAAGCTTATAAACTAGGGAACTTAAAAGAACATAAAAAAATGCGGAAATAACACGATAAGTAGAAAACCTTGACACAAAGATTTTATAACAGTGTTCATTCAATTTGGACTACGTATTTGGGCCCTGCTCAATACTAGGGAGGCCTTCCTTCATTAAGTGGCATAAAAAGAGATAAAAGTACAAGCAACATTCAATTACAATCCTTATACCTCCAAGTTGGAAGAATTGAAGAATGGAGAGACCAAATTCAGAAACAGACAGTACCACTGAAATCCTGGCATAAAATCATGCAAAAACGCCTATCTAAACACCCAATTTGGATAATCAAACTTTATGCAACCTCTCAGAACCTCCTTGTTGCTCAAAGCGAGGTTTCGACCCCTGTTTCTATGTCGGGTTACTGTTGCGTACAATGTTCTAAACTATCGACCAGTCTCCCCTCTTTCTTGTGCAGATCGTCGAATATATATACTTGGTGGCTAATCCCTCAATTCAAGGGCAGTTCCAAACAGATGACAAGTATTAGATGGCAATTTTTTTTTTTTTAGGCATATATTCTCATCTCTGTGAATAGTACGTAGTAACAACCCTATCAAAAATAGAAAAATAGTCCACGGATTGTTTTCACATTAAACCTCAGATGATAGAATCATCCATCAGCGCAGCTAGCCTCATCGCAAATAAAAATCGACATTTTCCGTTGCCATACAGACCTAAGCCTTTACAATAGGTGCCTTGTGATAATAGCGGACCCGAAGAGCTTATTAAACACAATTCATAATATATTGGGTCTGAAGCCTCATCGTAAATCCCAATCACCGAGAATCAGGGTTGGTACTCCATACGACTGCTCCCATTTTGCGAAATGTGATTTCAATATATCGCATCACAACTTAACTCTATTGGGACTGATTCTATAATGTTGATCCCTTTGTGATTTCAATATGCGATTATCACATCACAACTTTTCTTTCCTGTGGCTGATTTGAAACCTTGATTTGCCTCTAATTTGCAATTGTGATATCACAATCGCAACCCGATAGTGCTGGGGGCTGATTCCTCAACCCGTAGACCTCTACCTTTTGCTATCAGTGATATGTGGGACCAATGGCAACTTGCCACTTGGCGCTTCCCCATTTGCTAAGATTTCTCCACGTCACTTCCTCCTACCACCTGTCCAAGTCAAACTTGATCTTTGACTTTCTCTAACTTCTTCATATGAACTCGGATTTGAGTATCGTTTGCACTGATGGAATTAGGATGACGACACTTCGATCTGATGCTACATTTATAGAGTTTCCACCACTTTGAGTTTTGGGCCTTCTTACCATGCCACTAGTACTTTTTAGAGATCCACCTGGATCAATCCTCCCCACTAAGAGCTTTTGGACCACAAAAATCCTTTTCAATCTATTGGAAAGTGATGAAATTTCTCCCTCACTTTTTATTTCTCCATCCATCGAGATTTACTTGGATGCATTCCTTTGAAGCCAACACGAAAGTACTCCACATCTCCCTGTCGTGAAGTTTTGGTTTTCTTGTCGAGTATAATATCTTCAGGCAACTTTTCTAGATACTCTGGTGCAAAATCTTCCATTGTAGGAATCCGTGAAACCTCTTCGGTATCAATAATCAATGGAGGTTCATAAAGCTTTAGGTTTTCATCATTCACTACCAAGTACATTTTCATATAAGCGGGCAAGTCAAGACGAAAAACATTGTCTCCAATCTTCGCCAATATGCTGAAGGGACCATATCAAATGGTTCTCAATTTATTCCCTTCTACCTTCATTCTATCCTTGCTGATGTGGAGACACACCTTGTCCCCAACTTGAAACTGATGGTCAACTTGGTGCTTATCATGCGCAGTTTTATACCGAGCTTGACTCTTCTCCAACTGCTCCTATACTTCCTAATGAAATACCTGTATCTGCTAAATAAGCTTATGTGCTTTTTCCTTATCATCTCAGCCATTACCATCCTCATCCTTCCTAAAGACCATGTCTAAGGGACCCCTTGGTAGGTAACCAAAACATGTCTCGAATGGTGAGCTCTGTGTCGATGAATGTGCTACTGGATTGTATGCATGTTGCACATAAGGAAGTTGTTCATCCTACAACTTGGAATGTTTTCCACAATAGCCTCATAAAAAGTGTACCACAGTGTGATTGACGACCCCTGTCTAGCCATCAGCCTGTGGATGAAATTTCGTACTTCTTTTCATCTTAGTGTCCATCATTCTCCACAAGTTGGCCCAGAACTCTCCAATAAAGTGAGAGTCTCGATCTGACACAATATATGTGGGAAACCCAAAATGGACCCAAACATGCTGAAAGAAAATATAAGCAGTCTCCTCAACAGTGACCTTGTTATAGCTCCAAATCTCACCATTATGGTTTGTGATGCTACACCCATGGCCTAGGGCAACCCCTCCTTCCAGACCTGGTCCAAAATCTAAAAAACAGTGTT
>APFE030025103.1:11286-32709 GCA_000404065.3 Pinus taeda | reverse complement strand
GCTGAAATTGACTAGAAATTACTATACTTTTACAAGGCAATTTTACATCTATTTTTAGCTTTGGGGGCAGTGCCCCCGCACCCCCCACGTGGAGGGGTGTACAAACTTCCTAGGGTATACATCCGCTGAAACAAAAACCTGTAATCAATCATGCTCCATACTCTAGTCAATTTTCTCTGCCTACAATCGCACTACCTACACTCGCTCCTATTTCCTTGCGCAATTATTTAGGATTGATCACCTGACCAATACTCTAAACTGTACACTCAATCTAGTATATAATTAATTGTACACTGACTTGGAATCTACACCACACCTGATCAATTCTAATTCCTTGCATGCATGATCTATTTTTTGGTTGGTTGATTGATCAGTTAACTGGATGATCTTTGAGTTAGACTATTGTCCCACTGCACAACTGATCTCCAATTGGCTCTAATAACTATTAGAACTAGTTTAACTGAGTACAACTGAAAATAACTTGACTAGATTGTTATAATTTAGCAATAAACACATCCAAGCTAAATTCCAAGCCCACCAACTCAAATTTAGTGTTCTAACTGAGCAATAAGAGCCATGCCACCTCAGTGAACTTCCTCCAAGTTGTTTGCTAATGTGGAAATTCATTTTTTCTCAATTTGACTAAGGCTAAAGTCAAATTGAACCTTTCTTTCTACACTTCTCAACACTCCCTCTTAGCAAGAAAGGAATTTTCCAACACCTGTGGAATGTACTATAGCACTACCTCTCACTTTTGTTGCTGCTACTACAACAACTAAAACTAAGAAGCATCCAGAAATAACATTGAATCAACAACGTCTCTGCAACTGTCTACTAGGAAGATTGTGTTGTTGTTGACTCTACTATTGAGCCTCCTTCTCTGTTGTCAAAATTTATCTGCACTCCTCAGTATCTGACCGACATTGATCCTCCTGCTATTGAATAATGTGGGCCCTTGTAGCAGGTAATGATCTATGAGGAGAACACCTTAATGGACCTTGCCCAAATTTGTACAACTCTGGGACTAAGGATCTACATCGCCCCAACTCACTCTTGGGGATATAGTTGCATGGATGGTGAAATATGATCTACTGATATTGTTTCTATTGTTGCTCTATTTTTTATTCTGCATTGTTGTTACAACTACTAAAATAATGGGTTTGATCTCCCCATATCTTGAAGTCCTAACTTCCATAGGGATTCTCACTCTAAAACTAGACTCCCTTTGAGTCTCGATTTCCCTGTGGGAAATATCTCGACTCCTCAATATGCCAATATCAATGGTTACATGTCCTTTTTGTGTCACTAAATATTGGCTCAATGATCTTGCCACTAGCAACCTTTTAGCTCCATTAATAAGTCTATACATAGGGTATTCTAGATCTACCCTGAACTAGGGCTCCATAAATTTGCCTCCTAATAGCTCATTAGTTCTTCAATGATCACTGTACATGAGAACTTCAAGGAATAGTTCTAATGTGATTTCAAGGCTCTAATACAATGCAAAAATTTTAGTGATAGAATTGCAACTACTCAAGAAATTAAATCTAAATCAAGATACATAATTCTCCTCTACTACTTTGCGGAAAGTAATTCACAATTTAGAACAACATGCATCATCAAACAAACAATTACACAGATGTTTCTAGGGGAAATAAATTGCTAAAAAACCCTTAAGCCCATTTTGCATTAATCAAGTGAATTGAGAACAATTACAATTGTGATCTCTCACTGAGAGGGAAAACTCCAAGAGTAAACTTATTCTCACTCTACGTGCACTCGCGCTGCATGCACTCACTCTTCCTAGACTCACACTGCCCGCACTTACTCCTATTTCCTTACGCAATTCCTGAGGATTGATCACCTGACCAATAATCTAAAATGTACACTCAATCTAGTATATAATTAATTGTACATTGCCTTGGAATTTACACCATAGCTGAGCAATTCGAATTCCTTACATGCATGAGCTATTTTTTGGTTGATTGATCAATTAACTCGATGATCTCTGAGTTAGGCTATTGTCCTACTGCACAATTCATCACTGTTAGAACTAGTATAACTAAGTACAACTGAAAATAACTGGACTAGATTGCTATAATTTAGAAATCAACACATACAAACTGAACTCCAAGCTCACTAACTCAAATTTAGTGTTCTAACTAAGTGACAAGAGCCATGTCACCTCAGTGGACTTCCTCCAAGTTGTCTTATGGTGTGAGAATTCAAATTTTCTTAATTTGACTAAGGCTAAAGTCAAATTGAGCCTTTCTTGATACACTTCTCAACACTCCCTCTTAGTAAGAAAGGGATTTTCCACCACCCCTTTCCATCACCTATGGAATGTATTATAGCATCACCTCTCAATGTTGTTGTTACTAGTGCAACACCTACAACTAAGAATCATCCAAAAAAACACTAAATCAACTGTGTCATTCTAACTGTCTATTGGGAAAATTATGTTGTTTCCAACTCTGCTACTAAGCCTACTGCTCTGTTGTCAACATTTCTATGCACTCCTTGGTATATGAATGAAACTAATCCTCCTGATACTAAATATTGTGAACCTCTATAGCAATGTAATGATCCATGAGGAGAACACCTCAATGGACCCTACCCAAATTTTTGGAACTCTAAGACTAAGGATCTACATCACCATACCTCACTCTTAGAGGTATAGCCACATGCATGGTGAAATATGATCTACTCATATTGTTGCTACTACTGATTTGTTGATGCTTTTTCACTGTTGCTACAACTACTGTAATAAAGTGTCTGATATCCCCATATCCTGAAGTACTAACTTCCATAGGGATGCTCCCTCTCAAACTAGACTCCCTCTAAGTCTTGATCTCCCTATGGGAAATATCTCTGCTCCTCAATCTACCAATATCAATGATCATAGGTAATTTTTATGTCACTAAAAATTGACTCATTGATTTGCCCACTAGCTGCCTTCTAGCTCCATTAAGAAGTCTACACATAGGGTCTTCTGGATCTGCCCTGAACTAGAGTTCCATAACTCTGCTTCCTAACAACTCATTAATTATTCAATGATCAATATACATGAGGAATTCAAGGACTGGTTCTAATGTGATTTCAGGGCTTTAATACCATGTAGAAATTTTGGTGATAGAAATGCAACTGCTCAAGAAATTAAATCTAAATCAAGAGACACAATTCTACTATACTGCTCTTGGGAAAGTAATTCACAATTTAGAACAACATGCACAAACAAACATCAACAAATACATAGGTACACAAATGTTTCTAAGGGAAATAAATTGTTAAAAGCCCCTTAAGCTCATTTTGCATTAATCAAGTGAATTGAGAAACAATTACAATTCATATCTCTCGCTCTTAGGATAAATGACAAGAGTGAACTTGTTCTCACTCTGCGTGCACTCATTCTTCATGTATTTGCACTACCTGAAATCATGTTGTCTACACTTTCTTTACCTGCACTCGCATTGCCTGTACTTGCTCCTATAACTAAGCGCAATTCCCGAGGATTGATCACCTGACCAATACTCTAAACTATACACTCAATCTAGTATATAATTAATTGTACACTACCTTGGAATCTACACCATAATCGAGAAATTTGAATTCCTTGCATGCATGAACTATTTTTTGGTTGATTGACCAGTTAACTGGATGATCCCTGAGTTAGAATATTATCCCACTTCACAATTGATCTCCAACTCGCTCTAATAACTGTTAGAACTAGTTTAACTGAGTACAACTAAAAATAACTGGACTAGATTGCTATAATTTAGCAATCAACACATGCAAACTGGACTCCAATCTCACTAACTCAAATTTAGTGTTCTAACTGGAGTGAAACGAGAAATGTCACCTTAGTTAACTGGCTCCAAGTTGTCTGCTGACGTGGAAATTTGGATTTTCTCAATTTGACTACGACAAAAGTCAAATTGTGTCTTTCTCGTTACACTTCTCAGCATTAAAAGCATCATATTATTTTCTAACTAATATGTTTTTGGCCTCTAGACAAGTAAAAAATTTGGTTCATGACTCTAATATTTTATTTTTGGAAGAATATTATAAAAAACCTCTTTTTGTACAAGAGAAACTACAAACAATAGTAACAATGCACTGAAGACTCTAGAAACAAGTTAACATGGAGTTAACTTTAAAGATAATGGAATATAAAATATCGATGAAATATTTATGTCTTTATTATTTTTTACTTTAATTTTGTATATTTAAACTAAGGATAGGTACCAACTACAATGTAGCATCACTTGAGCACATCTTTATTAAAATATTTAATTTACTAACATCAAGCAAGCATAAAAGAACAAAGATAATAAATAATTAATGCATCAAAGACTATTACATTCCTTTTCCTAATGTAATTATCTTGTTGTTACAAGATCAGGTATATGCAATTTTAGTTCTTTATTTTTTTTACTTTAATTTAGCTCTATTTAAACTAAGCGGTAGGTACTAGCTACTATATAGCACTTGTTTACATTCCAATCAATTTACTTTCCAAATATTCTTATTAAAATCTAAATAATATAGACTTATTTCAACTTTGAGTTTATTAAATATTGACAAAAATTAGATATACTTTTAGAAATGAAATTGATCTCCATATTTCATAAATTGTAAATTAAAAAAATATGTTAATTTTTTTAATATTTTTATCATATATTTTTCTTGTAAGCATAGTAGGGGTCTTTCATTCATTCATTTTCAAAGCAGGTTACAGCCAGAAAAGACATTCCGTGGCCTCAACTTGCCCATTGGGAAACCATGTATGTTGGCCATCGGAACACATTATAAGCCATCCAAAATCCAAGGTTCTCAAGTCTATCAAAATTAGCCTTATAGGCCTGAATGTCTAAAAACTAGTTCACCCTTAACATGCTAACATAAGTACTGATACTCGACATATACATACTCAAAATGTAACAAAAGGAAATAACTAAAACTATTCATCAGAGGACTCCACAGGAGTTGGGTGCTTTGCACTGGAACTTGGTAATTTAGATTGAAGAAGGCACAAAATGTGCTTCTCAATATGACCCAGACAAACATTCTGTTGTTGAATTTGGAATTGAACAAGTTGGAATTCTTTCTGAATTTCCTGGAATACAGGATTAGCTTTGATAGAGCATGTTGCATTCATGATAGCTCTTGCTACTATGCTCTTCATCATCCAATAGAGGTAAATTGTCAACCTGTACTGGGTGAGACGACCACAGGTATCACTAGGATCAAGTACCAACAGGTGACAATCTTCCACCTCAATTTCCTTCTCAACTTGTTGGTTAAGGCCTGATTCCCAACCTGTTATCATCTGTCTTACCTACTCAGGAGTACCTGTTGTATATGTATGGGCCACATCAATGATGTGTTGGGCATCTAATTTTCTTCCACTTCTTGTCGACGGCCTCAATGAGGATGCTCATCGACCTCCCTGAGACTCTCTATTTCGACTGCCTCTGCAACCCCCATTTCCAGGCTGGTCGGTGCCCATGGATGGTCTTTCCATCTCTTTCAACCTTTTTTGAGATATATTATAATCAACTACCGAAACCATCGAATGAGTGAATACCCTCGGCTTGTCGACTAGGCGGTCCCTCCAATTATAAACCCGAGGAAGACTTACAAATAACATGAGAAAGAAACAAGAAACATTAAACCCAAACAAAGTGAAAATAGAATAGGATGTGCCAACCATCCTCGAGTAGTTCTTTCTTCTCATTACCCATAGTCTTTGCTCAGTCATTTCACAGAGTAAATTAAATCTAGAGAAGGTATGTCTCTGCCATATGACATAACCACCCACCATTGCCTCAACCCCCTTCCCATGTATACAAACACCTATACATTTTAAAACCAACCTGATGACAAGTAGAGTAATCACAAACCAATTCAACCAAACATGGAAACAACCATTCCACTCGGGCGGTATATTCTTTCCACACAGAGAAGCCCAAATTAAACCATAGATTCCCATACATAGAAATAAGATACCATAGGAAATGGATATCGACTTGGAAACAAAAATTTCAAAATAGAATTGAGCCACACAAATACACTCTTTAGACGAAGAAACATTGCCAAGACCCACATTCTCCCATTTGCATGGAGGGGCGAAAATCTGATAGGCATTTAGAGAACCAATATGTCACATGTTATCACTCTAAAACCAAAGGAGATTAGGATCTAGCCTTCCCAATGGTCAGAGAGGGCTCTTTCTTAATGATTTAACTTTTTTTGTTTTAATTGATTTTAGGCTAGTTATGTAAGCTTGATTTGGTTTTGATTTGATTTGTTGGTGGAATTACTGATTTAGATGAATAGATGATTGTCTATTTTCCATTGGGATATGGAGTCAATATATCAATAAAACAGAACAGAAACAAATTATAAAAGCAATGTTATAGGGCAAGGTAGCTGAGCAATATCAAATCTCAAGGATGGAATGGTGAAATGATTTTCAATCAGGATCAAGGAGAAATTAAGGATTCCTTAAACTGGATAATGAAGGAAGTGAAAGAGGTAAACTGGGATGGGAGAGCAATTAAGGATTCTTAGATCCGGATATCAGAAGAAAACATAGAAATGTAGAATAGTAAGAGCAGAGTGTACTTAAACAATTTCTGCAATAATATTCCTATTATACCATTCAAATTTAGAAAACATTCAAGTTTATGGAATACTTTAGAAAAGAACATGAACAATTGAAATATACTTCACTAAAGTGGCTCAACACATGAATCCTATAAAAAAAATTCTTATATTATTTTCCCTATCTGTTAACGGAAAAAATACAGTAAACCCTTAGGTTGTAGATGAGTTTACCTATAGAAATGTTCAGAAATTCACCTATAGTACTTCGAAAGCAGAAGTATTTATACAAGATTTGCAAACTGTTTACAGTAAATGCTGCCTCTAACAGACATGACATTTTTAGACTATAGATGAACTAAAAATCTCTAACTGCTGCAGATTAATAGTTCTGGTGGAATGTGCTGTGAAAATGCTATTGTCGTGGAAGTGGGAGCAAGTAGGATGTGAACCAAAATTTGTGGTTGTGTTGGCAGATGAACTAGCAGATGCAAACATATCCCTTTTTTTCTTAGTAATTCACTCAACTGCTTGCTGATCCTCTTTCTTGATAATCTGAGACTTCCCTCATTGATGGTTGATCCTGTGACTACCTTTTTGTTTTATCATCCATTAGTGTCACACAATATTTTGGAAAATATATAATAATATATATATTTGAATAATATTTCCAAAATATTTTAAATGAAATTTATAATTAAATTTCTACAAAATCATGTGTTGTTTCCAATCCGTGGTTTTGTTTTCTCTTTCCATGAATTCACAAAACCATGTGTAGTTTTGTTCTTATCACTCCTTCCTCTGTAAATTCATTTTATATGTATGTAAAATCCTTTTACCCTTGTAGAATACCTCGATGGTTTTGCAAAACCATGTGTTGATTTGTATGGTTGGAAGAGTATTTTCACTTTACTCTTTTACTTTCACCTGCAACATGATTTTTCCCTGTAAATTGATTTCACCATGCCGGTAAATTGATTTCACCATGCCTATAAATTGATTTCACCTTAATCTTTTATGGTGAAATGCATTTACATGAATGCTATCTTTGCTCTCATGTCCATTAATTTCATGTGAAATTTTCCCTTTTATTTCTCTGATAAATTCATAGAATCCGTGAATTTTATTTCATGTGTCGTTGTAAAACCATTTTACCTTTGAATCTCATTCCACAACCTTAGTCTCACATTGTTTGTACCTTTATAATTTTACCTCAATTATGGTTTCACCCGTAGCTCTGAAATATTACGACATTCTCATATCTCTATATTTCACCTGGAATTAATCCACCCTATGTTTCCGTAACATTTATAAGATTCAAAACCAAAACATTTAATGGTTTATCGCACCACTTTTGAGTGGTAGGTGGTATTTTTTCAGAGGACGCGATATAACATGGGGTTGCCATGTAGTAAAAAGATGAGCTGGGAAAACCACTAATCTCGCGTTCTTTTTGAGTGTTAAGTGTTGGATGATTTGAGCATGCCATATGGAATTTTAACCATTCATTCGTTTTTACTAATCTTGAGGCAAATACAAATGAAGGTGGTGTTGAGTATGGAGCATGATTGTTTACAGGTTTTTGTTTCAGCGGATGTATACCCCAGGAAGTTTGTACACCCCTCCACGCGGGGGGTTCGGGGGCACTGCCCCCAAAGCTAAAAATAGATGTAAAATTGCCTTGTAAAAGTATAGTAATTTCTAGTCAATTTCAGCTGTTCATTAAGCGGATGATCTAACGGTAGAACTTATGTTTAGTTTAGGGTTTTTTGCCCTAGAAGGCAACCCCTCTCTTTGAATGAGGGCACTGTATTGAGTTTGTGTAATATATGTGTATTCTCGAAGCGAGAAGCAGAGAGGTGAGACTGTGAGAGAAAACATAGGATATTACAACGGATCTGCTGTAGGTTGTGTTTCTTCATTTTGTTGGATAATAGAAAGGAAGGATTGGCGGTTCGGGGAGGACGTAGCCCAAACTGGGTGAACCAATATATCTGTGTCTCTCTTGTTTTATGCGTTTTCTGTGTTTATATTTCTGCAATATTTTATGTGTTCCATTTCTTCGTAATATATAATTTTCTAACAGGTGGTTTAATTCTCAGTGCAGGGTGGGCCATTGGTTGACTTTGCAGGGGGAAGAGGTAGTATAGTCTTGTCGGGAGAAATTAATATAAAGTCCAAAACTTTATATTAAAAGAGTTTGGTGAAGTAAGGGGTAAAAAGAGGGATTATATATATATATATATATATATATATATATATATATATATATATATATATATATATATATAATATATATCTTTTTTACTTTATGTGATTTATCTTTGTTTTAACCATTACTACCTCTGTGTAAATGATTTCTTCTTTCTTTGTGACAATTGTCTTTTCCTTTTGAATAAAGCCTTTGAATACATTTCCTTGTGAATCTTGGAGTAAATAGGTTTTGGAACTAGTATCAAAACTGTTTGTCTAAGCTCTCGTTCTACAAATCACTTGCAAAAATCACCTGCAAAATAAAACAATCATTAATAAAGAATAGGTTTGTGGGGAAGCCAATCAATGGATTTATTGAGCTGAGATGTCTGTGGACGGAGTTCGGACTGTGGGTGGCTCAATTCTGTTTAGAAAAGACTTTTCATTTATTCATTTTAAATAGAGGTAAGGGAATGGCGGAATTTCATATTGTAAAAACTCTGTGATTTTTTACATTGTGCAGGTGCGGTTAGATGGTTGACCGCACAACAATGGATGATAGGGCTTCCGGGGATACACAGTGAAGCAGTCGGAGGAGGCTTTTGAGTAGGAGGAGACAGTTGGAGGTCAGTACTCTGAGGGGGCTGTCGTGGAATGGCAGGTGGTTTCAGACAGGAAGAGAAGTTGAAGGAAGAGTGGTATGGTGGATTATCGTGTGGATCAAAAGTGGTAAATGGTTTTTTTCCGAGGGACGTGATATGATGTGAGGCTTCCACGTGGCGAAAAGGCGCTTGGGAAAAACCACGAATCTTGTGTGCTTTTGGAATTTTAACTGTCGGACAATGGGAGCACATGATATGGATATGGGCCGTCGAATTTGGGAGCAGTTGATCGGAGGGCTATCACTCAACAAAGTTGCAAGGACTGAGTCGGGGTGTGATTGGTGAGGCCTGGGGATTAATAATGCGGCAGCTTACATATAATCAAAGGTTAGTGAGGGTAGGGGATTTATACAGTGCGGGGCTAATATACATAAAGCGGGACTATAGGTTAGGAAATAACTTAGGATATGGGGATTTAGTGGGGTTTTAAGGAAAAAAGGGAAATTAATAAGGGGAAAATGATTTCTAAAGGGTTATGTCTAGGGAAAAGTGTGAAATCAAGGGGAAAAAGGGTTAAAATGAAGGGAAAGTGTTATTACAAGGGGAAATGAAGAGGGAAGGGTACTTTGGATTCAAGAAGGCGAAATTAGTGAATAAAAAGTAATGAAGGAGTAATGAAGGGAAATTATTAAACTAGACATGTAGGGGTTTAGTGAAATGAGGGGAAATTAGTGAATAAGCTTCAGTATTTAGGCCTAAAATCATATAGAACTTTTTAGGTATACACCCAAAGTAATACACAATTTTTTTGAATGTCCTCCTTCCTTTGATAGTTCCTCCTGCACATGAAACATAATATTTAAGCATGATAAAGGTGCATTTGAGCTAGCAACCTTGTGCATTCCAAAACCTCTTCTACCTACCCTTTATTTACCCTAGCATTTTCTCTTTATTTATTGGGTGCTTTTGAGCATGCTGACCCTTGATTTATTTTTCTTTGATAAGCAAACTATCTAATTCTAACCTTATAACTTCCAAGGGCTCAGATTAAACTTATGAGCTCTTTATTAATCTCTACCTAACTACTAATCTGCCAAGATTAAACTATTTGATCATCATGGATTGTGGCATTTTGAGAAGTTGCACACAATCTTATTTGCAAAAAGTAAACTAAGAGTAGTGGCATTTGAATGTGCACACTTCCTGATCTATTTTTATCTCATTTTCGTGGGGTTCATATTTTATTTTCTTTTCTGATCTTTGTTTCCTTTTGTCCGTTGATTATTCTTGTAGTACATACCCTCTTTACATTTTTTAATATGGGAAAACATTTACAGAAAAGAAAAGGCATGTACAATATTACAAGACCTAACATAGTCAATTCAAAATTAAGATCCCTATTATTATAGGAACCTAACATCACAAGCAAGGATGGGTGGAGAGTAATGATTCATACCCTATTACCCTCACCATCGAGATGACCTGAGTGATCTCCCGCAACTATTACCTCCCTGCCAAGCTTTCTACAGAACGAGAACCACAGTTCTTTCTGACATCTCTTGGAACCTCTCTATACCACAACACAAATTCATGTAATGCGATACCCACTACCAGCACTTGGGATGTTATAACACATCAACGTTTAACACTTGTCACATTACCTCCCATGCCTCCCATCCCTCCACTCGGTCACACCTGCTGTAGTCACCCGTCCTCCATGCCTTCCATCTAATCACCATTATGTGAGTCCCGAGTAGGACAATGACTTGGCTTGCACCCCGATCGGGGGATGTTTTTATCATATATTAATAATAATGATGTAAATAATTATTATTTATTTATATCAATTTTGAATTTTAAGAAAAAAAAATAATGATTGATTTGCTTTAACATTTTGTGCTTATGATTAACAAATTTGGAGAAGCTTTTGTAGCTATCTATTTAGTTTACAAAAATCAATAATTTATGAAAATCAATATTAGAAGAAATAGTGAAAGATTGAGACTTAGTGTGAGTGTAAGAAAAGCATTTTTCATTAGCATAGATGATTTTCATGAATATCATTACCTTGTTTAGGATGCCAAGGATCTCAACACAAGTGGTTAAATCATATTTTTACATTAGGAAATTTGAAATTGACAACAAATTTTTTTTATTGACAATGTTGGGTATTCATATAAAGTGTTAAAATGAGTCATTTTCATCGAAGTGTGATAGGTAGTGTTGTGTCACCATTATGTAAGGTGTAACCATTTCTATCGCTGCAATTCATAATCAATGACAAAGTTCTTCAAGTACCCTTCAAGGCATTTGTTTACCACTTTATCCATTTGTCATTGGATGGTATGAGATACTTATGGTTAATCGGGTTCCTACTTAGTAAAACCATTCCTTTCAAAAGTTTCTACTGAATTTTGAGTCCATAATGTAACTAGATTTATCTTTTTCATGATACTCAAATGGAGTGAGTATATTTGGTCAATCAATTTATGACTATAAATATGATATGTGTTGTCCCTTTGTGGACCACCACTATTTCTTGGAAAGATGTGTTAAGGAACTTATCGAGCAAAACCTCTAACTCAACTCAAGAGAGTAAACACCTTCTAACCTTATCCATCAAAGAAGGAAACGTCTATAATCAATGAATTCTTGGTTGTAGTAGATTCTTGATTCAAGCTTAAATTTTCCAAAAAGTTAAACCAAATTAAGCTAAAAAAAAAGAAAAGAAATTGTAACAAATAGCTTTACTATTGATCATGTTGGAAATATGTTGTCATTCGCGAAAAAGGAAAAAATTGTTGGAAAAGGAAAATCATGGAAACTGTAAATGCATTTGATGGTGGTGTTATCATTAATTACATCAAATGGAAACATATGTTGAAGGTGTCAAAGGATGCCTCAGAAGATTAGGTTTCAGGCACAAGAAGGGTGAAGATCAACATGGATGAAGAAGGTGCACAAACTTTGGGTTTATTTATTATGTAGTAGATCATGTCAGATGTAGATGGATCCCACCTAGATGTAAGAGCTCCGAAAGAGAATTACATTGGTATGCAGAAGTCCGGAAATGGTCTCCTAGTTTTAAATATAGAGCTAATCAAAGTCAGGTAATTCCAAGGTCAAACTATGCAGATGTAAAGTTAGTTGGAGGTGCTTTGGAGCACATGGTTAGTTTGAAACAAAAGCAAATGTAGCGAATTCCTTAGAAACACCACAAAATAAAAAGGATTGACCAAATGAGGTAATTCAAGTGTAGCAGCGAGATTGTTTGTTATGGGTCGATGGTAGATTCCACCCAACAGATTTAGCCTAGAGATAACACCCTGAAGAAAGAAAAGGGCACAAAAATTTAAAGTGGAATTATACAGCAGGAGGGAAAACGTTGGAGCAACAACACAATGGAGAGAATTTATATTGGTGCAGGTGGAGCCCATGTGATAGGTAAGCCTGCAACAGTTACCCCGATGGGTGCATCCCAAAAATTATAAAAGAGAACATTAAGAAGTTAAGCAAGATGACGTAGAAGTGTGGAGGTAGCCTGAAAAAAACAGCGGCGAGCTTAACCATTAGCGGAAGACTTAATTGGGAATCCCCCACATTTACATCAGAGCCCACTGAAGCTAGCCTGAAAATAATACAAGGTAGCAACTAGAGGAGTGCTAACTGAGAGAGGGTTTGTACATGAATAAGCCAGGAGTCATTAAATTTTTATAAAGGAAATATGGTGCAAAACAAGGTTGTAGGACCCTTCTCTCTCCTCTCTGAAAATGGGACACATGGTAGTGTATTATTGACCTAGATGACGAAGGATTATGATGTTAGAACTAGCAAATGGGAGCATCACATGTGGCAGCCATATTAGGTGTTTTTGGGTACCTGAATGGACCATTTCTGGGTGACACATGTCACGAATCATAGGCTGACACATAGCACAAGTGATGTCATCATGACATCATCCTACTGATAAGACTATGAAAGGTCCTGGAGTGACACAAAGGAAGATTAACGACATGATTGGGTATCGGGGATGACCTGGGCATGTCAGAGTTAACCTATCCTAGAGATATTTTCTATTGGCTCTTGCTATTGCAGGAGGACCCCATCGGCATAACTCATCCTATAAGGAAGACCCTGGTGGATTATAAAGGGGCATAGGCTTATTGTGCTTGGTAAATATCACCACGAAGGTGGTTCCATGTTCGGAAAAACAATACCAAGGGCGTAGAGGTGTTGCAAAGAAAAATAAGCCCTCACATGCTTAAAAAGACTCTAGCACCTTAAGGTTTGAGTAGTGTCACAACACTAAGTCCTATGGTGGACAAGAGGCTAAGCACAACCACGAGAGGAGATATAATTAAAAATGGTCGCAGATTTATTTTGGCAAGCGTAAGCACTTGTGTCCAAGACTTATATGGCACCAATGTTTAGCAGTGACGGTATTAAAAGGCTTTGGTCCTAGGTTTAAAGTATTATGGAATGAATACTCGACAACTATATGTGTGGCAATTCTTTGGAATAAAGCCTTTGTGCCATAACCAAAGGCCTTGGATGAATGATTTAGCATCTTGGTTTGGCAGTGTGGTAATATCTTTCATGGTCAGTTGAGTTGACAACTATTTAGATATCATGTTATGATTAATAGATCCTTTGGGCTAACAGATGAATGAGTCAGAAACATGTGATAGTTTAGTGGCACTATTTTTTAGTTAAGCCAAACATAAGAGCAAAATGTTAAATGCATGAATGAGTTGGAAGTAGTTAATAGGAAGAGTTAGCATTTTTGGTAAAACTCAAGGTTTTCCATAAATAGAAAATCCCATCTAAATTATGTAAAATGCCCGAATGAGAAAAATTAGAAGAAAATCTCACAAATTGAGCCCAGAACTGTAGATCAAGTATTGAGAAGTTAATAGAACATACAGAAGACTGGAATGAACATGAAAAAGGAAAAAATAAGGATTCATGCAAGTATACAAGAAAATAATTGAAGCAAAAAATATAAGTCCATAATTATTTAAAAGTATAATTAGAAATTCCAAATCAGAAAGTGGATAAATCCCGCATGTGACAGAGAAACTGTACCTAGCATGGAGACCATATTTCATATAGATAATTATGGAAGCAATGAAATTTATGTTATAGCATTATAAATAGGATGAGGAGAGGAGGTATTATATATCGGCGACGAAGAGCTGGAAGTCCTATCGACTAACTGTGGATCGTGCCCGACCAGATCCTCCTAAGAACAAGGTTCGCCATCCATCTTCTGCATGTCAATCATCCCTTTAGTCGTACCTTGTTTTCCTTATGCCATATTTATGCTAGTCCCCATATTATCCATGCTCTTCTCCATGATCTTGTGCATAAGTTATAGAAGGGTACATGTGATCATGATGTCGAATAACACCTCATAGAAAATGGTTTGGTTAGATTTAGGGATAGGTTGTTGTGCCAAACAATAATGATCTCAAGAATCTTATCTTGAGGGAATTACACGCTAAGTCATATTAAAGTCACTCACGATATCAGAAGACATTAATAGCGGTGAAGAAGTTCTACTATTGACTGAATTTGAAGAAGGAAGTGGTAGAGTTTGTGGCTAATGCTTGAATTGTCAACAGGTAAAAGCAGTCTAGTGTACACATACAAGTGAATTACTACAGTTGATTCTGATTCCAGAGTGGAAATGAGACGTCATTTCCATTGATTTCATTACAAGTTTGCCAAGGACATCCAAAAAACATGTTTCTATTGTGGATGTGGTTGAAAATGGTAGCACACTTAATTCTAATAAAGTCTACCTACTCTGCTAATGATGTAGCACATGTATTCATTAGAGATGTGGTGATATTCCATGGTGTTAAAAAGAAGATTGTGTCAAACATGGTTGCTAAGTTTACCTCTAGATTCTGGAAAGAGTTATTTTTGGGTTTGGGTACAAAGTTGGCCTTCAGCACAGCTTATCATCCACAAACAAATGGACAAACAAAGAGGGTCAAAAGGATAATGAAGGACATGTTAAGGATGTATGTGATTCATTAGCAGAGAAAGTGGGAAGAATACCTTCCACTGGTTGATTTCACTTACAACAATGGGTATCAGGAGTCTCTGAGGATGAGTATGTTTTCGACATTTTATGGGTGGATTTGTAACACTCCCATCAATTGGAGTGATCCAGTGCATAGGGTATTGATAGGACCAGACATATTGGCAAATATGGAACATGAAATGCAGGTTATCAAAAAATATTTAGAGGTAGCACAGGATAGACAAAAGAGTTATGTAGATTAGAACACGATGTTTAAGGAGTTTCAGGTTGGGGAAGAGGTGTACGGGAGCATTAAGCCCAAGAAGAGATCCTTAAGGATTGGATCATATGCCAAGTTGACACCTCAATTTTGTGGGCCTTTTGATATTCTTGAGAGGATTGGACCAGTAGCCTATTGACTTACACTACCTCTGACATGAAATCCCATGATTTTTTCCATGTGTCATTGCTTAAGAAGTATGTTAAATATGTTGATCATGTGATTGACTCATCTGTATTGTAGGTGGAGCTAGAAGGAAAATTTCAACTGGAACCTTAGTGTATTTTGCAAATAAATATTCTCATGCTCCAGAATTGGGCAATCGAGTAGGTTAAAGTGCTGTGGAAGCACTTTGGGCTCGATGAAGCTACATGGGAGATGGTTGATTAGATGTGGGCTATGTATCCTTCTCTATTTGCTAGTTGAGTGGATGTCTTTTGGTATATTTTTTGGTGTGGTGTTTCACTATGTGCATATATTTATATGGATGTAAATATTGTCATGAGATGTGTTATAAATCTCCAATAAGTGGTATAGCTTTCATGTGGTTATGGTTGTTACGTTGTTATGATTTTCGTGTTGGTTTGCTTTTCAACAGGTTTATCATTGTAAATACTATGTCAAGCTAAGTTATAAATCTACATGGGCAGTATGTTTTTCTTCTCAATGGTTTCATTGGTTATAGGTGTCATTGAACACCGAGGAAAGTGTTCCCCCAAGGGGAGGGTCCTGTAACAACCCTGGTCAAAAATCCATGTAATAAAGTTAATAAAGGAAAAATAATAACCAAGGACATGGGACACATTCCAAGATGAATGTTGGGAAAAACATCCTAGTGTGGGCGTTCATTTTGGTTTATTATGGCTAAGGAAATTGGAAAAGTCTTTGGAAAGGAAAGAGGCATTAGTTGAGATTTTATTTATGAAAATAATGGAAAATAAGAGAAAAGGAAGGCGAAAGGTCATAGATTTCATGTGAGGAGGAAAATGAAGGAAAAATAATGGAAATTGAAGAAAATAAAGGCTGCATTAATAAAAAGGATTTTGAGGATCAATTCACAACCTTTTTGTCAGTTTAGTTTTAGAGCTCTATCCCTATTCTCTCTATTCTCTCTACTCTCTCATTCTCTCATACACTTAGAGTATTCTTGGAGAACTCTAGCATTGGAGGAAGGAAGGACAATTAAGAACAAGAAAGCATAGGGAAGCAAAGATCAAGCAAGGAAGAGCAAGATCAAGAAGCTACAGTGGGATTACTTGTAGGTATCGAGTTGCATGTATGATTTTCTTGCTAGTTCTGGCATGCATGGTACATGCATGTGTGTTCTCGGTTCTCTTGTTGTCATGGGAATGGGTTTTTCTAGGTGTGACAGTGGTTTTTAGTGTTGCCTTTCCATTTCCATATAATCATGGTATGATGGGGTTTTTCTTACTTGGTTGAGCTAGATTTCCAAATGGTTTCGAAATTGAGTGGGGTGGTCTTAGGAAATCACAAGGCCTAGGAATCCCTTGAACAATAATGGTGGGATACCAAATAAAGCCTAATTGTGAATGCTTTCTTGCGGCCTAGGAATCCCTTGACCAGTAATGGCAGGATACATGGTAAAGCCTAGAGGGTAGAGATGGAAAAATCCTCATGGTTTAGGTGGAGAGATTTGGAGGCATCCATGCTTGTTTAGGCCTAGTGATCCCTTGACTGGTATATGGTGGGATTGCGGTAAATCCTGTAATGTATGTTTATTGTTTAGACCTAGGAATCCCTCGGTAGGATACACGATATATCCTGAGGAAGCCTTGGTGGGTTTTGCTGTGAGTCCCACATTCATGCTTAGAATATCACACGAGGGTGATTGGCTGAAAAAAATATTTGGTTCATCCCAATCTATGGTCGAGTGTTATGTGGCAGTCCATGACTCTGGCAGTCGCTGACTTGGTTGGATTTTCATATGATAATAAGAGATATTTTCCTCTTGTGTTTTATGTGTAAAAGCACTTATTATTATGTGGCTTAAATGGTTGTTCTATTGTAATTATTTTGTTGGTTATACACATGGTTTCAGACATTTCTTAGTCACGTCTCTCATTATGTTTTGATTAGTAAATAAATGAATGATGAATGTATGACCTAATAGATTATATTTCAACTATTATGAGGGGGCATCAGTCCTTCTTGACGATTCTAAGATAATTATGAGACCCCTATGTTCATATATGTTGTTATGACCTGTAGATTACATATTCATGATGTGTTTGAAGGAAGGTCTGACAAGGTTTTTAGGGGTCAAGTAAAGTCCTTATTCACATTTTTACAATTGTAGCCTTGTTTCATTGTTATTTATCATTTTCTAGAAGTTTCGTGGACTTCTAGGCAGAGGCCTGATCCCTAGCCCTAAAAAAGTGACTCAGAATCCTGGGTCACTGGCATAGAAATGTATGAAAACTACTATCATTGCATGGGTGGCTTGTCATGGGAGTAGATTGATGCTTTCAGTCGCTTAGGGGGTTTGTCATGGGAGCGACTGGGGGTCTAGTTCAGTAAAAAACTAAGTTGGCTTAGGGGTTGAGCACCTATAGTGGTTGGTTGGCTCTTGCGGATCCTGTACCACCTGAGGAAGGTCTGTAAAGTGGTTTTCCATCGGTTCCACTTCCTTAAGGTGATCTAGGAGGTCGAATCATATCATATTAACTCTTTGTGATATGTTTACCTTGGTAGGGAGGTAACTTGGGTAAATGTGGGAGGAGGGTGTTACATCTTCCTTCCTCAATATATAACCCCCAATATATTATGTCATGTTTACTCAATATATATCCCCCAATATTAACCCACGTGATATGGTATTTCTCCCCCGATGAATCCCTGTGTTTTGTAGGGCATTTATTCCTCCATTGCTTTCTTCCACTTTTCACTACTTTCCACTTCACAAGAATCCTAAAAACAATTAGGTTCTCCTTCATTAGTTAGCAAAATATAATTTGAGGGTGGATACCTTTGTGAGGGATTTGAGGTCTAGTAGAATTGTGAACCAACTGTGGTGGTGATTTTTCCACTGAATCTCTTGTAATGGTTGTGGCACGTTTTCTTCTTCTTGTGGTCCATCGTGTTCTTGAGTTTTTTTGTCAGATTCTTCCAATGGTGGAATATTTTTTTATTGTTATATACACATGTCAACAATTTTCTTGACCTTTGTTTCACCTGCAAGCCTTTTATGCATCTCAAATTCATTAAATATTACATCCCTTCTTCTAAAATTTTTGTGATTAACTGGATCCCATAAATGGTAACCAAACTCACCATCCACATATCCTATAAAAACACACTTCCTTGATTTCTCTGATTTTCTTCTATTCTCTTTGGGAATATGCATAACTGCTTCACATCCAAAAAAAAAAGGTGAGAATAATTTACCTTTTTACCTGTCCAAAATTCTTCACAAATAGCATCGTTAAGGACTGTAGAAGATGAGTGATTGATGAGGTAACAAGTTGTCCTTACTTCTTCTGCCCAGAAATGATTTTCCAATTTGGAAATTGACAAATACTCCTCAGCTTCTCCATAATAGTGTGATTCATCCTTTATGTAGTACCATTTTGTTGTGGAGTACCAGGCACGATCTTCTCATGTTTAATGTCAAACTTATTACAATTATTCTTGAATGCATTATAGCAATACTCCCCACCATTACGTTTGAGAAATTTATTAGTCTCCCTTTTAACAACAACATGAAATTTCTAAAATATCTCAAATACATCACCTTTAATTTTCATAGGGTAGGCCCAAACCTTCTTGGATTCATCATCTATGAATGTAACAAAATATGAGGCTCCTCCTAAAGACTTAAGATTCAATGGCCCAAACACATCATAATGTACTAATTCTGACATTTTTTTTCCTTTCATGATCACCTCTCATAAAAGAAGCCCTTCTTTTCCTACTACAAATACAATGTTCACAAAGATCAAGTTCATAGGATTTCAAATCTATAACTATATTTTTACCAACAAGAACTTTTAGGCCCTTTTCACTCATGTGGTCCAAGCACTTATGCCATAACTCCACCGAGTTTTCCTCTTTTGTAATAAAAAACTGCATCTGATATCTCTATTGTTTCCCGCATTGCATACAAGGTTCTTGTCTGGATCCTTTAGCCAACACCAATTACCCTTTAGTAATTTTCTAGCCACCTTTCCCAAAGGTTGTGAAGTAGCCTTCATCATCCAATTGTCCCATAGAGATCAAACTCATGCGCATCTCTGAGGTCATGCCTAACCTATTTCAGCAAGATACCTTGTCCATCGTTTGTCTTGATTCAGAGATCTCCCACTCCAACAATATTACAAAAATTATTATTTCCTAAATGTACTCTACCATGATCAACTTATTCGTATGTAACAAAATTATTTTTACAATGGGTCACATGTTTAGATGCTCTAGAGTCAAGTACCAAATCAATGCTACTGCTAGAAATATATAAACAAACTTCTTCTACTGAAACAGTAAACTTCTCCTTCTTCTTCTCACCTTCCTTTGTATTGCTTGATTTTTTATTTGTGTTGATTGATTTATGTTCCTTATGCTCCTTCTGTTCCTTCTTCCAAAACTAACAATCCTTTTTCTTATGTCCCACTCTTCCACAGTGAAAACAAGTGAGTCTTCTTGTTCTTGATTTTTATCTACCTCTTGATTTTGAATGCTCGTCTACCACGTTCAATTTTCCTTCCACGATCAACTAATACGAGAGCTTCTTCTCCCTGGTTTTCCGCAATTGATTTGTGGCACAACCCCTCGTTCATTATACTGCTACTGACATCATCAAACTTCAACACACTTCAGGCTCCCTACAGGGTGTTGAAGTGTTGATAACTATTATTAAATTCTCCCTATTCGACATAGAGAACAATAATAAGATGGCTCTAATCTCGTCATCCAAAATAATTTTGTGAACGGAAAGCTAACTTGTGATTATATTAAACTTGTTCAACTGTTGCCCCATTGAAGGGCCTTCGTTCATCTTGCGATTGTACAACTTCTTCATTAAGAAGAATTTGTTCGATGTCGTGTTCTTTTCATATAGATCATGCAACATTTTCCATAATCTTTTTGTTGTCTTCTCTCGAGGGATGTTAAAATATACATGTTCTTTGGCAAATACTAAGAGATTGTGGTGATGGCTTTTTTGTCCAACTTATTTTTATTTTATTATTCGTCCATCATGGATGAGGACTTCTTCGCTACTCCCTCAACAGAGAAATATTGATCCTTTAAAATCAATATGTCCTCCATAACTGAACAACAAAATATTCACCACACAGAAAACAAGATTACTCAGGCACAATGTGGTTTACTTGGAAAACCCCATTTCCGAAAAAAACCATCAGGAAAGGGTTTAGTAATTTTTTATTATCACCATGAAAATCTTTATACATTTCACTCACACCCCTATATATACAAATATTTGGGAAAAAACCATAAAAGGTTTAATAATTTTTTATTATCACCATGAAAATCTTCATACATTTTACTCACACCCCTATATATACAAATATTTCCATAAGTATTAACATATAACAATGTTTGTAATAGCATTGATTTGCATGAATTATTAATTTTTGAAAACTAAAGAAAAAGTCACTAAATCTCTCCATACATATTAATCATAAAAATGTTAAAATAACTTACTTATTAAATATTTTTTTGAATTTTCTTAAAATTCA
>APFE030025103.1:0-10077 GCA_000404065.3 Pinus taeda | reverse complement strand
TAATTAAAGTTGTGAGATTGAAATGCTTATCTTTATTATTAAACAATATTTTCAATATTTTAACGAAAACATTGGAAACAAATTTTCTTAGCAAGGCTCGAAGACTTTTTGAGTAATGAAAGTTGTGAGATAAAAAATGCCTATCTTTATTATTAAATAATATTTTCAATATTTCAACGAGAACATCAGAAACAAATTTTCTCACAAGGCTAGAAGACTTTTTGACTAATGAAAGTTATGAAATTAAAAATGCCCATCTCTATTGTTAAAAATGTTTTCAATATTGTTTTTGGGAGGACGAACTATCTTTATTATTAAATAATATTTTCAATATTTATTTTTGGGGGACCACGGATTGATTATTGATGCCGTGTCATTTTGTCCCCTCTCTCCATTTACACCCATCGAAAGTTTGAGTTGCTCCACAGTACCACGTCTTCTTCACGACGCCTAAACATGCGGTTTTTCTCATTTTTCCCTTTATAAATACTTCTCCACCCATAGACACTCCAATTCTCCTCTCCTCTACCAATTGGTCTGTTATCGTTATCACAAAATAAAATACAAGGAAACATCCCTCCATATATAGGTAATTTTAGTGGCTTAACTTTATTATATTTAAATGAAAATCTTCTAAAATGATTAGGAAAATTTGAAAAATAGAAAGATTGCATTTAAATAACAATAAATTAAAAGGAAATATGTTTGATGATTTTGAAAGCTTATACTATTTTGGTCTCTTTGACATTAGTGGTAATAGTCTTTTGGAAATATTCCAAATTCCCTTTCACGCCTTAAACAACTAAGAATGCTCCATCTCCATCACAACAAGTTATTAAGGAGCATACCTTCCAACTTGGTAGATTGTATAAATTTGGAATTGCTTGACCTATTTCACAATAGGCTCTCTGGAAGTATACCACATGAAATTGGGAAACTTTCTAATCTACAATTCGATATGAATTTGTCCAAGAATTTATTAGAAGGTTCCTTGCCCATGGAGATTGCTAAAATTGCAATGGCTCAAGCTATAGACATTTTTGTTAATCAATTGACTCAGGCAATTCCTGCTACACTTGGAAGTTGCAGTGAACTACAATTATTGAACTTATCTTATAATACCTTCCAAGGGTCTATTCCAGATTCACTTGTAAATTTACAGTCTTGCAAACCTGGATCTCTCTTCCAACTCCTTATCACGTTCAATGCCATTGGTCACTCTCAAGAATTTAAAAATGCTTCAAAATTTGAATTTGTCTTTCAACAATTTTACTGGGGAAATTCCAAAAGGATGGTTATTTGCAACTAGAACAATTGTCATTTCCTTAATTGGAAATCCTAGCCTTTGTGGACCACATGTATATCAATTACTTGCATGTCAAACCCCAAGAGATCATTTTGGATTTGTGAAAAGGGTGATATTGCCAGTGAGTGGAGCTACTGCTTTTATACTATGTTGCTTACTTTTGGGATTCCTTTTGAAAAGGAATATGCCTATGCAAAACTTTGATTTCTCACAAGCCATTTTGCGAAAGTTAGAGCACAAAAGGATCTCATATCAAGAGCTTCACATAGCAACTAATGGATTTTCTTAGGCCAACTTGTTGGGAATAGGGAATTTTGGCTCAATTTATAAAGGAATTTTGAGTGATGGCACACCTGTTGCTGTGAAAGTTTTCCAATTGCTAAAAGAAAGTGTTGAAAAGAGTTTTAGAGTTGAATGTAGTGTCTTGCAAAAGGTTCAACATCGAAATCTAGTTAGAATCATAACCTCATGTTGCAACATTGATTTCAAAGGATTAGTGTTCGAATTTATGTCTAATGGAAGCTTGGAGAAGCATTTGTATCCTAATACAAATGACAACAATGGTGAAGATGCATGTGAAATGGTACTAAAAATAATCTTGGACATTGCAATAGATGTGGCCCATGCCATTGAATATATTCATCAGATTCTTTCGTGCAGGTAGTGCATTGTGATTTAAAACCCAATAATGTTCTTATTAATGAAGACATGTCAGGGCATGTAACATATTTTGGTATTGCAAGATTAATTGACGAAACCTCTACAAAGTCACTTACTTCAACACTTGCTTTGAAATGATCTATGGGCTATATTGCACCAAGTATGACATTTAGAATGTTAAATGTTTACTTGTCATTTCTAAATGTCTCATCAACATTTTTGTTTGGAACAATAGAGTAAATTTTGATTAATGTTATCTTGAATGCAGAGTATGGAATCGGTGAACTAGTGTCTACCAAAGGAGATATTAACAACTATGGCGTTTTGTTATTGGAAATGCTTACCAGGAAATGTCCAACTAATGATATGTTTTCTGGAGACATAAACTTGCACAAGTGGGTAAGTCTAGCCTTTCCAAGCAGAGTTAAGGAGGTAATTGACCACAACCTTCTTAGGGAGGTGGATGGAGATGAATTTGAGGAAAATAATGTATTCAATTGCATATCTTCTCTTGTAGAGGTTGGTTTGGTTTGTTCGAAAGATTCACCCAATGAACGACCAACTATGAGAGATGTATTTGGAGGGAAATGTAGTTTCTTCTAGGAGATTACGATAAAGCATATCTAATTTGCTTAGCAATAAAAATGCAACAAGGAGTGATACACATGCATTGAATGCCCATAGTTCTTCTTCATTTTAGTTTGTCAAAATTGTGATACCATAAGATTTAGGTATTGCCATTATTGATATAGTTACACTTATTTTATTTTTTTAACTTATATTTGTTGAAGAAAAATTTTATTAGTATTTATATCGTCATTATTCATATAATGACAATTTTTTTTTTTAACTTATAATTGTTGAAGTAAAGTTATATTAGTATTTATATCTATATGGTAGTGCTATCAAAACAAAATGTACATGTTTTTGTGACACAATATTATGTGAATTGCTACATTGGTTTATTTTATCAGCTATTCATAATGTTAATGTTTTAATTCTCTAAAAATTAATTCCATTACTTATTTGTTTATGAAAAGGATATAATTATATATAAAAAAATCATTTTATAACTTATAAACACATTTTTTTAGCTTAATGAATTGATTTTATGAATTATCTTGGAGTTTAATTATACTTTTGATATTATTTTTAATTGTTTGACCAAAGTTTTGTTAATGTTTACTATCTATTTGTGATTATTAATCAAAATTTAAATGCTTTAAAAATAATTTATTAAGTAGATGAAAAATTTATATCTTAATGTGATTTATTATTATTATTATCCGTAATGTCAATATTCATATCTACAAAATAAAATCCTCTCTCACAAAAAGCCATATGCAATTAATTGCATTATCTTTAGAGCAAAAATGAATAGATTGATATTTTAAATTCAACCATAAATAACTTGTTTATGTCATTAACAATAGTTTAAATGTCAAATTATCATTTAAATGTGATCTTTTTATATTTTCATGTAAATCAAAATGATGGAACATCAATAACAATTCTATTCTTTTAAATATATAATTTGATCCATTTAAATTTTAGTGGGATATAATTTGTTTAAATTGTCAATCAAATTTTAAAAGTTGAATTCTAATTTTAAATATGATTTTTAATTCTTTATAAATGAGATTAGTGAGCCACTAATGGAACTTGATGATGTATTATATATAATCTATTCTTTAAGTATACAATTTTGATCTAAAATCATGTTGAAAGACGTAAAAAATTATATTGCGAAGCTATGAATTATTATAATTTTAATAATTTCAACTTTTTTTAGTTATATTATAACTATATCATATATAAATTTTCTATCCCCATACATTGTTGGAGACATGCTTAAGAGATGTCCCTACCCTTTCAACACTTTTTGTCTTCAAATGACTCTTGTTGACCATGTAGATATTTGGCTTCTTCTAGTAGGGCTTCTTATATTCTAGTGAACACTTCATTTTGATAGTTAATCTTATTGATAAAACAATGAGATATGGAAATTGGCATTTTATGCTATGCTCCTATTGATAAAGTAGTGATTGATGAAAGTTAAGTTTTTATGCTAAGATTATCCTCTCTAGTTTCAAATGGATAGAGGTTTGTTGAATATGGTATAAATATGCTATTATTTCAAAATCGTAGATCACATAGATTTCATTTCTGAAATTTCTAAGTGGCATGTTCATTGAATTTATCTCAAAATACCTTTTTTTTTTTAAATAAGATTAATCTATTAACAAAGTAAAGGGGTACAATTACAACGTGACCAAAGTCAAAACTTTGCTCTGAAGAGAGGCAAAACTGTCAAGAGAAGCAGATGAGAAGACTGACTGTAGGTAGTGTGCTCATTCTTGAGCCAGTTTTCAGGACCCACGCAGGGGACTGAGCTAAGATTCTCTTGATAATGTTGAATAAACAAAAATGCAAAAAAAACACCAGAAAACCACAAAACTGTTTGCACTGAAAACTTGCCCTGTTGTAAGGGCTGCACTGCACGTGGACGAAGCAGAGGTGAGCGAGCTAGTCATCTGGAGGCTCTTCCTCAATGCGACACCGGCCGAAATCAGGCAAATCCCTTGCTTGAGTCGCATGCTGGTCAGAGGGACCAAGGTCAACCGGCGCCATCACCACATCCTGAGCGCTGCGAACCTGTGCATCCAGAGCCTGCCACGACGCATTTCCAATTCCCAGCTGGAGGGTTGAGGAAGGAACAGAGACTGCCCCTGAATCTCCCAAACGTGATCCATAGTCCTCTGTCTGTTCAGCCTCATGGAAAACCACCGAGATATGAGCTGTTATCCTTGGGTGATTCAGGGAGCTGTTAAAGATGAAAATTGCAGTGCCAGACGTGGGAGGAGACCCAGGGTGGTAGCTAGAGGATTGGAGATGCCCTCTCCCACTGCGAGTGCTGGGGTAGTGGCCAACAAACAACTCACTGGAAAGGGAAGGCGAATCAGAGGACGGAGTAGAAGGCATGCGCCGGGGCTGGCCTCTTCGGCTCCTCATTCTATGGCACAGGTGAGGCATCAGGGATACTAACGTAGGCAGAGCAACAACGTGATACCAGGTAGGAAGAGCAATAACGTGGACCGGGAGGTGGTTATAGCTTTACCGACAGATTAGAAGAACTTCACAGCAGAGGCCCAGGGCCTAGGAAAGGAGCCAGAGGAAAAACTGAAGTCGCTTCGCCAAAAGAACAGAGCCAAGCACTAAATTATCCCTTCCTAGCAAGTCCCGAGAGGCCTCAGGAATGACAGAGCCAGTAGCAAACAACCTGAGATCAGAAATGAGGTCATAGACCAGAGAGTAAAGCGAGTGATTCAATGAAACAAAGACATTGAAACAACAACTCGAGACCTTGGAAAGGAACCAGAGGACAAACTGAAGCCTCTCTGCCAAGAGAACAGAGCCAAGCACCGGATTATCCTTCCCCAGCAAGTCCTGAGAGGCCTCAGGAATGACAGAGTTAACATTAAGTAGCCAGATATCAGATATGAGGCCAGAGGCGAGAGAATGAATCGAATCAAACAACGAATACAAATTCACCGCATACTCGAGACTGAACCTTGCCTTATCCTCCTCTGGCGCACTTCGAGATGCTTCTTCCATAACTATGGCATTGAAGAACGCCGCCTTCTGATGCAGGCCAAAGCGTGCGGAGGGAAGAACCAGAGCAGTTGCCATAATGTGTGAACCAGAGCCGCTGGAATGAGAGCATATGAGCCCTGCTCTACGCAAATACCAAGAGCCAACCGTCATACCTCTCTTGAACCTTCTATGCTGGGTGCGCAAGTGTCGATCTGCCTTGCCACACCCTTGTCCCTTCACATTTAAGACACTATCAAACACCCGCATCCGAGGATCTCAAAATACCTTATTAGGATATAGTCCAAATTCAATTGGAAAATTACAGTCTTATGAACTTAGATCTTTCTTCCAACTCCCTATTAAGGATAATTCCATTTACTCAATAATTTGAAAATGCTTCAATATTTGAAATTATTTTTCAATAATCTCATTGGGGAATTCCAAAAGGAGGGATTTTTTCCCAAAAAAGAACAATTTTGATGTCCATTGGAAATTTTATCTTTTCAAACCACAAGCATTCCAATTACCTATCTCTCAAACAACAAGAGGTTATTTTGCATATGTGAAAGAGTATTATTGCTAATGAGTAGAGTTATTGTTGTTATAATGCATTGTCTACTTTTTAGATTCATTTAGAAAGGAAATAAATGTATATTCCCCTTTTTCTTATATAAATGTGCACTTTGAAGATATGCATAATAGATATTATACAATGTGCACTTGCTCTGTAATTTTGGTGCCTTTAATATAAAAGCTTCCTTCCCATGGATGTTACAGATTAGTTGCTAAAGCTTATGTTGATGAATTTATAAGTTATTAGGGATAGGTCGAACCCCAAGTTGGGCCCACTCAAGGTAAAGCCTTATGTTGGATATATTTTATGTTCTTTTTAGCATATCATAATTTATATTATGTTTTAATTACAAAGTTAAATAGTAGTGGTTGTATTTAATCTATTAAGTTGTGTGTTAATTCCCTTTTTTATGGTGTGTTGGATTTCTGAATGGCTTATTGATTTTCTCTTTCGGGCCATGTTTTGATTTTGCATTTATAAGGTGATGATTTCGTAGTTGTGCTACAAAATCTAGTTTTTTAGAAATCAATGGTAGTTGTTACAAAATTGTAGGTCCGCAAAACCACTTAACCATAGTAGGGACGATGACACTAAGCAAAGTATTGAGTTTTGATCTCAATTTGCGATGCACCATATAGTTGAACATAAGTATTGAGTTATGCCCCGTCATGACTTAGGCCTCGTCTCACCACTACATTTCCTTGAGTCTATTTTTCAACATATAGAAGTGGTAAGAATTTTTATAAGTGTGCATACAACACTGAGATCCTCACGAGTCATTGGACCCTGGGTTGAAAAATTAAATGATAAGTGAATACCAATACCTCCTCATATAGGAATCAAATACTCACACCGTCATTTTTGGCACCATTTCCAGGGAGGCATTCAAGAATATTGGGTTTCCTACTTTAGGTCAAATAAGAATGATATTGGGAATATAAGTGACCAAGGAGAAGTTGTCAATTATTTCCTTTTAGTTACCTACATCCTAGATATCTTGCATTTCTGGAATGATAGATGCACTAGAACACCATAGGTAGAAAGAAAAAAATGTATGCTAAGACCCCACATGGTGTGGTAGGAGCCACTTGAACTAACATTCTAGAAAGTGAGAAAGTCAAGGAAAATATTTTAAAGGTCACCTTGTTCAAAATAGTATTGTAACATGCTCCCTACTATCCCTAGCCCATAATAAAGTTAGAAGGAGGCAATTATTATGTTGACCTGACCTCGAATGTTCTGTTATGGAGATGGGGTATAAAAATTTTGACCATTTTTGAACTCCCAAACACCAAAAATAGATAAGACCAATGCATTCATCTCATTGAAACCTTTCCAATGATATAAATTTTATCTTGATCTCACTTACGGATCAAAAGATATGATCATTTTAAGATAGCCCATTAAAGCCTTACCATGTCAGCAGTAGTCCCCGCATGTCACCCATGTAGCACATTATGTGGTGCCTGCATGGAAACACTGCCACCGTTGAAAATTCGCGTGGAAATGTCTCTCGTCACATATAGTCATTAGTAGACCCGTTAGGTGAAACATCATGTAATTTTCATCCAAAGCCCCGACCTCTGACCTAGCCAACCTCTCAACCAACAACTATCCCTAACTAATATAATGGGGTTGACTTGCTTCTGACCCAAATTACCCCAACCCCAACCTAGCCTAGGCCCGACCTATAGTCAACTCACCGGTGCTCGGGCCATCGAACCAAAGGCTCTATATGTCTGCCTTTTTTCTGGCATGGGGCCTTCACAGTGATTCTCAACCTATTCTATGGTCGTTTACACACAAACAATTTCGCATTTCTTTCTGAATTTATGTGGATGAAACCACTCAAGGTTTGACTATGTGCCAAGATATGAAACTTGTGACTTCATAAATCTTTTTTCAAATCCATTATTGTGAAATTCATGGCTCAATGCTTTCATGCTATTAAAAAAATATGTTTGAGGCACATGAATAATCTACCCCCAGTGCCACTAGGACAAAAATAAAGCTTGGGCCAATAACATGCCCAGAAAACACACAAAACTATGCATCTAAGTGCACTTCAAAAATTCACAAGGAACTTAACTAGAACCCAATCACAACATAAATATGATTTCCTTTCAAATCACCAAAGCTCACATACACAGAGCATATGATGGAATTTAGTAGCATTTCATTCTAGAAAATTGTATGCATCCACATAATGAAATAAGCACATATATTCACCTATCTCTTATACTTAGGCCATATACTTATCTCTCGACATAGCACCAATGGAATAAAACTAGTTGAATGCAATCAATCAACATAGCATGATCAAGCAGGGTAAGTCAAAGACAACCCACACCAATCAAATTAGCTTAATTGGCTAAGACCGATTGAAATGACTCAAACCAGTCGTCTCACCTCTATTGGATAGAATCAGTCAAACCGAATTAACCCAATATGAAAATAGGAATAATTCCACTACAATGAAGGTATTCAAAACATATGCAATACATTTTTCATTCCAAATTCATATCCCTAATCATTAATCTAGTTAATTAAAAACCATGTGTTGACCTATAATAATAACACTAGAAACATAATTAACCATCCCTCATCCATAACACATAACTTTATCATAGTACAAGAATTCACACTCTTCATCACATCATAATCATTAAACGAACATATTGAACTAGTATCATTACAGGCATTAAATCCACACATTAAACATATGCATAGTAGTCAAAGTGCAATAGCTTGAGTAAATAGATATATTATATTATGATTTAGGCTACTGAGTCGAGGCTTTCAAATCTCCACCAAAACTCATATTGGACTTCATTGTGGCCCTTTCTTGTAGTTAATCACCCCCAAGCTAGATTCCATCGCTTGAGGAGGTTTTCTCATGGGATAGGACCAATGCTACTAGCTGAAATAGGGACTCTAGAGGACAAACCACTTGCACCTTCCAGTTGAATTATTGCAGACAACCTTTCATAGGGAATCCATAGGTTTACCACCTCCACCCTTCGTCTGCTCCCTGAAACCAATATCTCTCCAAAACTTAGGCTGTAATAGGGAATCTAGAGGCCTCCAACCTCCACCAACCAACCAAACAAAGGAATCCATAGGTCCTCCACCTCAAACCTCAATGATACAAGGGAGTCTAGAGACTTATGTCTTCACCCTCAATTATATGAGGGAACCTAGGGACTTATATATCCACCCTTAATTATATGAGGGAATCTAGAGACTTATGTATCCACCATAAATTACATTAGGGAATCCAGAGACTTATGTCTCTAACCTCAATTCTACAAGGGAATCTAGAGGCTTCAATACCTCCACTGTTAGTGATAGAAGCACAATGATTCCACCTAATAATGGGAGTCCAAAACTCACTATAAAAAACAAGAAATAAGCAAAGGAACTTGTTGTAGCTACTACAACCCCTCACCTCAAACATTTTATCCAATATACTTAAATTCATGGAAAATTTTAGGGGCTAATTTTCGCCCTTGGGATAAATTAAGGGGTTTTATATTTTTATTGGGCAAATATTTTGTATCATAGTACATTGTTACAAATCGCCTCAAATTTATTTTATAAAAAATTTAGGTATGGAGGTTAGCCCACCTTATTTTAAGGGATAGGGTAAAAAAAGTAAATTTAACCCTTGAAATCAAGAGTTACAATCTTCCATTCGCCCTCATTTTCAAGAAAATGTATTTATGATAGTTATAAATAAACATATAAATACAGTGGAGGTATGGTAAATAAATAAAAGCTCTTTTTATACTTACTCCAAAGGTATGGTAAATAAATAAAAATACAAATAAACAAGAGGTATGGTAAATAAATAAAACCTCATTTTGTATTTAGTCCATAACCCTCTTTCTATTTAAGAAGGCTCAAAAACGAGGTTTCATTTAAGTGAATCCTATGGGCCAAA
>APFE030025098.1:0-36892 GCA_000404065.3 Pinus taeda | reverse complement strand
TCCATGAACGTCATCTTGTGGCTGATCCACGTCCTGAAGCTCATCCTTAGGAACTAATAGCTCCTCATCTGCATGCAAGTGTAGCTCCCTCTCAAGCAAACACTTCATGGCTTTCTCCTCCTGAAATTTTATATCCTGTCACACAACAGTTTTACCATTGTCTGGCAAATACACACGATAGTTGTGGGGCGTACCAGTGTACCCCACAAATATCCCAACCTCTGCGGTTAGCTCCAACTTCTTCCTGGCATCGTTCGTCACATGCATGTAAATGTTAACACCAAAAATCCTCAAATGAGAAAGATTAGGCTTCTTACCAGAATAAGCCTCCTCGGGTGTACTCATGCCAAGTATCTTATGAGGACAACGGTTCTACACATAAACTATTGTATTGCATGCTTCCGCCCACAAGTGAAGGGGTAGGCCCTGATCATGCAACATTGCTTGTGCAGCACCCACGATCGTTCGGTTCTTCCGCTCAGCTACTCCATTCTGTTGTGGGTTATGGGGAGCTATGAGCTCTCTTCGAATCCCTTCTGCCTTGCAGAAATCCTTGAACTCGTTCGAGATGTATTCACCACCATTATTGCTCATAAGAGCCTTCACCTTCTTCCTCGACTCCTTCTCGACTAGTGCTTTGAATTTATAAAACTTTGAATATGTCTTGCTCTTCTTCTGCATGAAGAAGATCTAGCACTTACGAGAGAAATCATCAACAAAAATCACATAATACCTGTGTTTTGTTGTCGAAGCAACTGAGAAAGGTCAACACACGTCTGTGTGAATTATCTCAAGGATCGTCGTGGCGCAACTATCCTTCTCGTGAAAGGTGGCTTTCACAAACTTCCCCAAAGTACACCCCTTGCACTAATCTGACTGTGCAAGTGTGCCTTTAGGAAGCCCTGTAGTGATCTGCTACAGTATCTTCAAGGCTCCATGGTGAAGGTGACCCAATCTCCTATGCCACAACTCGCCATCATCCCGGCTCACCAATCCTTCTACCTTTCCTGCCATTGCTGCGCATCCATCTACATGCAACTGGTAAAGTTTCCTTACTCGAACCCCTATCTCCCGGGTCTCACCAGTTGTCTTGTTGCGCAGGAAATCTTTTCCCTTGCTAAAAACAACATCATACCCCTTGTCTTCTAACATCGCCACAAAGATAAGATTCTTCTTCAATACTGGAACATGCATGACTTCCTTCAATATGAAGGGTTTACCAGACTCCCTCTCAAAGGAAATGGTACCAATACCGGTCACACTGTATGTACCATCATCGCCCATCTCGATGTGCACTCCAAGATCTTTGTCCTCCAGATCAGAAAACAAATCCGTATCTCCCATCATGTGAAAAGACGCACCACTATCCAAGAACCACACCCATCCCATCACACTTGAAACCAAGCATGCGATCAATGAAAAATCAAGCTCAAACTGTGAGGCTAGAGCCTCTCCTGCTGCAGATCCAACAGCTTGCTTGTTCTTCTTCTTCTACAGACAATTAGTGGCATAGTGTCTGTGCTGGTGATAGTGAAAACACTTCACCTTGGACATGTCCTGCTTCTTGCCTTTTGCACCAGACTGAGAATCTTTCTTGCTCTTCCCTTTCTTTTCTTTATTAGCCAAAGCGTAATTTTCTTCATCAGCTCCCTTTGATGAAGATCCATCCCTGGTACTCTGCCTGATCTCCTCTTGCACAAGATCTGACCACAGTCTTTCCCATCCTGGAAATTTCTCCTGACCATTGACAGAGTCCTGATAGGAATGGCAACTCTTCGGAAGACCAAGGAGAGCCAAGCTCACCAAGTCCTCATCATCGACAGTAACCCCCACACTTCCCATCTCATCTTGACATTGAGTGAACTTCGTGACATACTTGGGCATACTGTCACCCTTCTCGCATTTGATGTTTCTGAGTTTATCTTTGAGTGCCAGATTCCTCTGATCGCTCCTACTTTGGAATAATTCTATTAACAATTTCCACATCAAATATGGAGTAGCCTTTCCATGGAGGCTGGACACAAGGTGATCCCTCACGCCCTCCAACAGAATCCTTCAACATTTTGCGGTCTTCTTTTGCCAAGCATCAGCTTGAGTAGCATCAGTAGGCTTTGGGACATCCGTCTCTATGAACTCCTTCAGCCCGTTATCATCCAATATTGCCTCCATCCTGTCCTTCCATGCAATATAGTTCATACTTCCCTCAAGGGCATACTCCAATCGCAATCCTGTGAAAGACATCTTAGCTTTGACACCAAGAAAACACTGCTGCAAATTCGAATTCCACCAGCTCCAACTCAACCGCTTCCGATCTAGAATTCGTGAGAACAAGGTATTTCTTGTACATAGATCGAATGTATGGAAATTCACCAGATATCTCACCTTCCAAAGGAAGGATGAATCCAGAGGCTACCTGTACCGATTACAGACTCTGCCTGAAGAAATAGAATGTAAACACTTCCTGAATAGTATATCTGATGATCAACAGCTCTGATACAATGTAGAAATTTTGAATAATAAACACATATTCAATGGAGATTATCCTGATCATGTACTATTGTGGAATACATACACAATACAGAAGCTCCTCTACGTTGATCATCAATATAGCAGCATCAATAACAATAAAACATCAAGAGCATGCACACATTAACACAGTATGTAACCCGGGGAAAGATTACAGCTGAAAACCCCACACTATCTATATATTAATGATTGAGAACATGTAACATTACAATAGTCAATACTTCTCACAAGTATCCAGCACTATCTCCACCTGTTACACACAATACAGCTCGGATCTGATTTCCAAATCTATTCCACTGCTTGCCTGCCTCGACTGCTCAATACCTGCTCAAGAATGGATGAGAATGGTTCAGCCAAACTCGTATTTACCTCAAAAGAATCACTCACACTAGGAATCATGTGAGCAGAGGCTATAATCACTTGGCATTGGCCAATTCTCATTGGCATAACTCAATCCCATTGATTGTGCAAATCCTCATGCACAACTATAGTCACAACTGATAGCAATCTGATTCTCTAACACTTGTCCCTGCTGAACTGAACATGCACTGACATGCAACCGAGTTAACTGATGTATTCTTTAGTTGCATTAAGAGTTAATAATTAGTTTAACAACTCATCATTAGTCTGTTTGCAGTTAGACTAATTACAACTAGTTTAATCAAGTCAAACTGAACACAACTCCATCAACTCCACAATCAACTCCACCAAACTCAACTGATTGATTTCTAATTGAAGTCATGCATGCAACAACTCAACTGACCCACAAAGAAAACACATTTCCTTCTGACAGCTGCATGTGCCACATCTGTAGCTCAAACTGAAGTGCTCCAAGAGAGTAAGATAAAGTTTATAGTCTAAATATTATTATAAGCTAATAATATTTGATTGCTCTATAATTAGACTTGACAGTGTCACCGTTGTTGTCTAAAAATAGAAGTCCATCTATTTTTGCCAACTTGACCAATCAATCCATAAACAGCATCCTGCAACTCATAGACATGATCCATATGTCTAAAAATAGACATAGTCTAAAAATAGACTTTGCGGCATAATTTGCCTGCGGGCCCACTTAGTGAAGGCGACTCTTTTCACTAAGCTCCATCATCTTGTTGCAATCTCAACATATAAAATTATTTTATGTAAATTATGAGGGAGAGAATAGAGTGAGTGTGCTAGAGAATAAAAAAGTGAGAGTATGTGGAAGCCTAGATCAGTTTTAATTCCAAGAAGGTCAAAGAAATGAAAATCGGGCCACAAAAGAAGACAAAGAATTTTCTTAGTAGAAGTGTATGTAAAGGAATGAAATTCATAATTAATAATTATGAATTCAATATGTACATATGGAAATTTTAATTGGTAATTCTCTAAGAATGAATTTTGCAATAGAAATCCTTAGTGTTGAAATTATTATCCAAAGCGTGAACATGGTTTGAAATCGCAGAGGTACAAGAACAAAGTTCATGGGAACTCTATATGTTGGAGGTGAACCTCAACCATAGGTTATGGAAGGAAAGATTGTTATCTATAATGAACATCAAATTTGAATATTATTGATTTGGAAAATTGTTTAGATTGCCAGCCTGCATAGGGTTTAGAATCACCATTGGAATGAGCAAACAACTTGTTGAATGTGCTAACCATGAAATGATCCAGCGATGAAGGCAAGTCGCCATTGATGGTGCGTTGACAAGAGTATAAGTCTGGATGGAAAGTGGGGTCAAATTCTAAGTTGAACTTGGTGCCATTATAAGATGAAATCGCCTAGCACTGGGAGAAGTGGAAGCACTTATCTCCAAAAATGGAGGAACATGGTCAATTTATGGATGATCAACAATAGGAAATAGCACCAATTTGGTACAACATCATTTACTTATAGGAATGAGAACGAATTAGTTGATGGCATTGGGTGCACAACAAGTAATTGATCTAGATCATTGACAAGCTACCAAAAAAGGAATTGATACCTCCAAGAATCAAATTTAAGCCTAAGTTGGACAGATTAGAATTTGTATGAGTGCCAAAGAATGACTTTGTGCCTAGGTAGATAATTTATGAGCTTGAATATGCATTCCAATTTCATAAGGGTTGTCAAATTTCTCTAAAGAATTGGTGGGGTATCACTTTCCAGACTATGTATGTGTAAATATAGAGAATTTATGGCGCTTTATTTGTTAGCTGAATGCATGATCTAAGGTCATTGCCACATATGCGAAGAAATGTAGACAAAAGAGAATATTGATCATTAGTAATAGTTGTGTTGAAATTGTTTGCAATAACTATTTGTAACTATGTGAACGTGATCAAATTTTGGTTGACCTATGCATGAGGATGAAGTGTAATTTAATAATCCGCATAAAATATGAGAAATTGTGCAACAACGTGGGTTTTCCATGATTGGAACCTGAGTGAATTATGTCAGTTGACATATACAAAAACAACAATATTTATATTTCTTGAAAGAAAATAAAAATGTATATTTTATTTAGGTGTGTGATCCTTTGAACCTTAGTCTGTTATAAATACATTAATTGAAGTAGTGATTGAACCCACATTTTAGTGGAACTATTTGACCTCTAAGGTTGATATCGTAGATAATTTTTCAACCTCTTATCACAACTTTGAATGTGTTGAGGGCTATTGATATTTGGTAACTATCCACATACCTTTGTAATATCCCTCAATTTAATGCATTGAGGGATATTGCATATCTACTAGACATAACCACTTGAAGGACCTGACCTTGGTCACTATGATAGGTATTCTTCTCAATGTTTTTTCCTCATGTAATAACTCCACTACCATGCCTTCTTCTCATTTTTTTCTCCTCATATAGTAGCTCATTCTTTAAATTTTTAATTACTGGGTCGTCTCACAAACCCCATGCTCATGCTTTGCTAAATTATACAAGCCCAGGAGATGAACTAAATTAATTGTGCCAGTTGGCGAACCCTGGTATTGCACCAAGAGTGTTGCAACTTCCAGAGGCTCCTCAACTTTACTTATCAACCTGGGGTTCGTACAAACTTCGAGGTGACATTGCTATATACACAGTAGATGAATTCTACTCATGCCACCCTCAACCAGGTCACTTGATCATTAGGGCTCCAAGACCATTCCTCTACTGAACTTAAAGGAGATTAACTACTAAAAGCATAATTTAAAAGCTAGCCCTAGTGCCAGAAAGTAAATGCTTTTCAACCCTAACTTGTAAATGTTATTGATTCCATTCATGAAAAGCACAAGAATTATGCTAACTGCAGAAAGGAAACTACTCTAATTTGAAATCAATCATCTAGCTATCAGGTTTTCTTCAAAACAGAAGATCATTCTACAAATTCATAACGCAATAATGTATGCATTGTTTTTCTAATTCAAACTTGCAGATTAAGTAAGGTCCTAATTTCCAAATTCAGAATGAAAGAACTAATGCTATTCAATATTCCGTGGAAGAAAAATGAATGAAGGGAATGGCCTAGGTGTTACTTATGGTCATGGAATCCAAGATGAGGGGTCAACCTGCTCCTAAACTAAGTTATTCTATCATTTTAGGTAAAAATAGGGTCAGAACAAGCTGCTAGAGGTGTGTTGTAGGATGTTGCTACAAGATCCCTGTAGTGCTACAAGAAGTCCTGAAATGCTACAAGAAGTTGGCCGACACGGTTTGGAGGGTAAGGATGATGGGATGAAGTGATGGAAAGTTGCAAGGAATGTAGGGAAGGTGATTAAAACCCCTAACCAAGCCCAACACTTCAGGAAGGTTGGATTTGGGCTAAGACAATTTTTCATGGTGACAAAAAAAAAGATCAAGAACATGGGTTGGCATGCATCAAAAGAGGGTGGAGAAGTCCTAGATCGAGTCCGTGGAGGGATTCCTTGCCTGCAAATCCAACAACCCTACAACATCACATGCAGTTATTCCTCTTTTTATTTGCAAAATATTACAATTAAGGGTGGAAAATATGAATTGGATTTAGAAACTATATAACAAATGCTAAGAACTTGATATATGCAATGAAATACCTTTTAAGCTACAACAATCATATGTGAAGCAAGATGCCAAATGTAAACCTTTCAAAGAAATCATAAACAGGAAAGCACACACTTTTTTTGGGTTGTGATGGTGGGGTCCTCTAATGATGCTCCCATGAGAGAGATGAGATAGGGATCACAGTCAAGAATTTTTTAAGGATTATCCTCCATTGAACTACAACAACTAATCAACATTCTAAGCTAAAAGAAATATGAATAAAATCTACTGAACCACAAAACCTAATCAACATTCTAAGCTAAAATAAATATGAATAAACTCTACTAAACTGCAACAACTAATCAACATTCTAGGCTAAGATAAATATAAGTATACAAGAGGGACCTAGGCTGCTAGGGTTGGGCCCAAACCCAAAAGCTTCGGCCCTCTGAACTAACTCAGTGATCGATCAAGATAAAACTTCTTATTATCATTCAAAAAATGTCAAATACATCATCAAAATAATAGTCACAAGTTCTTTAGCTCAATGGCCTCTTAGCTATAATAAAATTTTGAATCATAATGAGTTCCTTAGCATGTTTATTTATACAAAAGGGTACCTACCAATAGATCCCTAGAAAATAGGATGTTTGTCTTTCTAACTCGAGAATAGGTGGATCTAGATCTCCCTTGAACTGCACTAGCTTGGCTGGCAATGATCTTGGCCTTCTTGGATGCCAATTACCTCGAGTTGAGGAAAGATAAAGTGGTGACGTTTTGTTGATTTGAGGAGATAAGGAGGTGGACAAACTCCTAGAATATCTCTTTTTTGTTTACTTCGAGCTCTTGCACTCAAATTATCTCAAAATTGCTTCAATTACTACATTTAACACACATTAGGCCACATTACATAACACCACATCTTTTACTCCTCACACTAAGCATAATATAACAAAATATGTAGATAAATGTGAGAAAAGATAATTTAATAAGTTGTAGGATGGAATTGTGATCCTTATGATATACCTATTGATGAGCTTCATCATCATCCATACTGAAATTGTTTCTCATCCTCTGAGAAACTCAGTCATCTATGTCCATGTCTTTCATGGCCCTGGTGGCCTCTTTGACATCTCAAGGTTCTGCAGATGGTGTGCCCTCCTGAGGATAGAAGCCTACATCCTTTGTTGAAAATAGAAACAAGAAATGATAAAAATAGAATCCAAAATATTCCAATTTAATTTGTCCTTGAAATAAATTGTGAATTTCGAATTTATTCTTAACAGCTAGTTGGAAAATATTAATTTTTTCATCTTGAATTAACTAGTTGGAGAAATTCAAGTTAGAAGTCTTTCTAAAGTCATGCAAGAGTTATCCCTTTGATTGAGGAGATACGATTGAGTTATTCCTGAAATCAAGGAGATAAGGTTGAGTTATATTTGAGTTGTAATTAGTTAACTCAATTTACTGAGTTAAGTCCAGTTAAATTAGTTCCAAACTGTTTGTGGAATTAATAGAGAGTTATCAGTCAGTTGAAGCATGCATGCATGCAACTAGTGCTACTCAGTTAACCGAAGATTCTCTCATTAGAAAATCATGCATGTCTATTCTAAGAAATACCCAGTTGAGTTAAATGTCAAGGACAATGTACTATCAGTTGCATATGTTTGCCAATAAAGGAAACCAATGCATGCAGTCAAGGTAAGGTTCCTTGAGGATTGTGCAGTTCTGACATGGTGTGAGATCAGTTTTGGAGGATCAATGTTCCACTTAGTTGAGATTCTTCCACTTGGTAACAGGAGGATCACCCAGGAGAAACTGTGCAAGGAAATAGGAGGCTTGGAGGGAAAAGGAGAAGGATTGTGAGAAGTCTTGATTTCCTGTGAGCATATTTGAGGATTGTACTAAGAGCTGGCTAGCTATGAAAGCTAAGGCTTTGTATGATTCTTATGTATTTCCATCTTTAATGATAATATAGATAGTGGGGTTTTTAGCTGAGGCTTTCCCCTAAGTATTTTTTGTGTTTCATGTGTATTGATTCTTCTTCTTATGGTTATATTGTTCAGCTCTGATTCAGCTGGATCTTTAAGCTTCTGCAAAGCAAATTGATAGCATAAGTAGATTATAGTATTTTTCTTTGGTATATTGCATTATTGGGTTAACCTACACCAGATTTTCTACATGGTCTCAGAGGGAGATATATAGAGAGAATTTCTACATGGTATCAGAGCCAACTTTATTAGAGCTGTGAGCAATATAATGAGAAGAGAATTCAAAGTTTGAAGTTCGGGGTTGTAGGTGCAAATCGAATTCATATCATACTTCAAGGTTAGAAAATGGTGTTCTATGGCTTGAGACTCGAGTATGCCTTAGAAGGCAGCTCGAATTACATAGCATGGAAAGATAGAATGGAGGTTGTATTAGAAGATAATGGTTTGAAGGATTTCATTGATCAAGAAATCCAAAAGCCATCTTCAACTAATGCACAAGAATTGGCTGAGTGGAAGAAGTGTGTGGCGAGGGCGAGACAGATCATCCTTGACGGAGTTCGATACCATATTGTCTCGAGTCTCCATGGGAAGGATTCTCCATATTCAATGTGGAAGACATTGAAAAACCTCTACCAAAACAGTAGCGACCAGAGGAAATTGGTGCTCAAGGATAAGCTTCAAAGAATCAAGATGGACAAGGGCGATACTATTTCCACATATCTGAACAAGCTCACCACCTATAGAGATGAGCTTGGAAGTGTGGGAATAACTATTTCCAATGATGATATGGTGAGCCTTGCTTTCCTTGGCCTTCCAAAGAGCTAGAATAGCTACTAGGAATCTATGAATGAAATGGAGAAACTGTCGGATTGGGAACAACTGTGGTCAGATCTCATGCAGGAGGAGATTAGGAGGAGCACACAAGATGGTTCTTCATGCAAGAATGATGATGAAGAAAATCTGGCCTTAGCAAGTAAGGCAAGTAAAGGGAAGGGGAAGGTGTCCCATTTCGAATCGGATTCTTCTCATGGAGGGAAGAAGGGTGACAAGTCTAAAGTGAGATGCTTTAACTGTCATGAGATGGGACATTATGTGACTAATTGCCCATCAAAGAAGTCCAAGAAGGGATCCTTGGAAGGATCAGAAGGTGAGGCATTAGCCTCTCAGTTCAAAATGGAATTTACTCTCATCACATGCATGGTGTCATCGATGATGGGTTATGGTTGGTATCTTGATAGTGGAGCCTCATTCCACATGACCAGTGATAAAATTTTATTCAGTGCCTTGGAGGAGAAAGACCTCAAGATGAGCATAGAGATGGGTGACGACAGAAGGTATAGTTTTTTAGGAGTAGGCACGGTTGCTTTTAAGAGGGAGCATGGAGCTCCTATCACCTTGACAGATGTGAATAATGTGCCTGGACTGAAGAAGAACTTGATATTAGTTGTGGTATTGGAAGACCATGGCTATGATGTGTTTTTTAGTAAGGGAAAGGTTTTCCTTAGACACATCACTATGAGACAGGCGAAAAAAATCAGTTCATGGGTTAAGAGCCTATATGCTCTTAAGGTTCAAGATGCATGCAAAGCCTTGAGGAGCAAGGAAAATGTTAGAGACTTCGTGGTTGAGAGGGAGAGTAAATTACTTCTCAACATGTAGCCCCAGGAGAAGTCTCAGACAATTGTGGAGGAGCCACAATTAGAGAAGCAAAGAGCAGACCGGGTGGAGGCATCCAGTCATGCAGAGACCTCCAGTGGGGGAAATTTCAAGCTAGGTGGGTAGAGGGATCACATGCAACCATACCTCCAGGTGTGAGGTGGGGCGATGTGAAGTGATAGTCCCAAGAAGGTTGAAATTGGGCAGGGTCCATTGAGAGGTTTTATCTCATGGATCGTACCTTGCTACGGGATCCCAAAGTACATAGTAGCGGGAGGAATCAGTGGGATTGATGCAGTCAGAGATCAAAGTGATAGACGTTACAATAGTCAGATACTAAAGAGAGCAGAGAAGGATTGACAACAGTGCAGGAAGGTAGAGTCGGCAGAAGCGCAAAGTTTTCAGTTGACAGAGGCAATAGCAGTCAGAGACTTTGATGACAAATGCATCATACTGATTTAGGTTGGATGTTTTTTTTTGTTTCTAGAGTTGCTGGAGAAACAACACTAGAGAGAAGTGTTTCATGCATGACATTCCAAAGGTTCAAGATCATGATTGAGTTGAATTCCTTTCTTGTTGATAAGGAGTGTTGAAAATAGAACAAGAAATGATAAAAATAGAATCCATAATATTCCAATTTAATTTGTCCTTGAATTAAATTGTGAATTTTTAATTTAGTCTTAACAGCTACTTGGAAAAGATTAATTAATTCATCTTGAATTAACTAGTTGGAGAAATTCAAGTTAGAAGTCTTTTTGAAGTCATGCAAGAGTTATCCCTTTGATTAAGGAGATAATATTGAGTTATTCCTTAAATCAAGGAGATAAGGTTGAGTTATATTTGAGTTGTAATTAGTTAACTCAGTTTACTGAGTTAAGTCCAGTTAAATTAGTTCTAAACTGTTTGTGGAATTAATAGAGAGTTATCAGTCAGTTGATGCATGCATGCATGCAACTAGTGCTACTAACTGAAGATTTTCTCATCAGAAACTCATGCATGTCTATCCTGAGAAAGACCTAGTTGAGTTAAATGTCAAGTAAAGTGTACTATAAGTTGCATATATTTGCCTATCAAGGAAACCTATGCATACAGTCAAGGTAAGGTTCCTTTAGGATTGCACAGTTCTGACATGGTGTGAGATTGGTTTTGGAGGATCAGTGTTCCACTTGGTTGAGAGTCTTCCACTTGGTAATAGGAGGATCACCCAGGAGAAATTGCGGAAGGAAATAGGAGGCTTGGAGGGTAGAGGAGAAGGCTGTGAGAAGTCTTAATTATGTGTGAGCATCTGTGAGGATTGTACTGAGAGTTGGCTAGCTATGAGAGCTAAGGCTTTGTATGATTCTTATGTATCTCCACCTTGTATGATAATATAGATAGTGGGGTTTCTAGCTGAGGCTTTCCCATGAGTATTTTCTGTGTTTCATGTGTATTGATTCTTCTTCTTATGGTTATATTGTTTAGCTTTGATTCAACTAGATCTTTAAGCTTCCACAAAGAAAATTGATAGTAGAAGTAGATTATAGTGTTTTGCTTTGGTATATTGCATTACCAAGTTAACCTACAACAGATTTTCTACATGGTCTCAGAGGAAGATCTGTAGAGAGAATTTCTACATCCTCCTCTCTGTTTTCCCACTTCTTCATTTCCTCTTCTTCATTCGTTCCTTCTCGTAAATCCAACAGCAGAGGTGGAATGAGATTGAGTCCAATCCAATTGATCTCTAATCTTTGCATGGCCCTTTTGTATAGGTGTTGGCTTGTTGGGGCCTGACCCAGGCTCAGAGTTAATTAGCCAAACAAATCCTGGTACTACTGCCTCTTTCGGCAACAATCCACGAAGTACGGATTGAGGTCTCACCCGAAGTAGTATGGGAAGGTGTTAGAACCTATTTTCTGCACCCTGGAGATGTCTGATGAGGTCAATTAGTCTGAGGTTTGACCCTGTGCACAGCTCGCCTCACACACTTTCCTGTACCTCACCGCTTGATATTCGGCCTTCGCACAACCCTTACTCAAGGCTAAACACCACGCTCTATGTTATCACCCAAGATCGTACTTGTATTGTACAATGATATTTAGTTGACTTCTTTAAGTTATATTCAACAGCATAAACCATTCATAAAGATGCGCGTAGTAAATAAACCATATAATTGTAGATTATATCAATCAAGTATTAACCCAAAAACCGACCCATAGAATTATAACCAAACTTCTCTTTATTAATTCCTTCCTCGGTTACAGACTCAACTCCGCCCTGCGCACTCAGATGCAGGGTCCACGCACCCAGCTGTGGACTACTAGGTCTCTGCACACTCAGCTGCAGAGCCTTCTCCTACTCTACGACTCAAAGACACACTTACACACTTAGACTCAATCTTATGCCTTCATCTTATCCTTCATCCATTCATTGTCTATTACAACTTAGAACCTTGCTCTATTTATACAATCCCATGGTCCACGGAACATGGGTAGGCCGACATTACATTACAAGACTAGGGTAGACAACCTTATGACTCTATCATACTTTCGCGCCCCGTGCTCGTAATTTGCGGAGCTTTATAACAAGATTTGGTAAAAACTTGGGCTTTAATCCCCTAAAACATGCCTTGGGGGGGATTCCATGCCGAACAGGACCCTAACACAAACATCATGACTTGCCCTCAAGTCGCTCGGTTAGCGCGATGATCTTTGCATGGAGTCTTGCCAACTGTTCTCGAGTTGTGCAGAGGTCCGCAACGCACTGAGATGTTGTTTGTTGAACCTGCTACATACACTCTGAGACCTCCGTGTCAGGAGTGCATCCCTGCCTCAATATGTACATCCCTTGCATGTAGGCAAGATTTCCTTTGATATCTGTCGTGATGGTGAAGGCCTCGTCGACCAAAGGCTGAAAGTGAACTTTTAAGACTGCTTCTTTATGACGTGTCACATCCATCTGTTCTTTCAACGCCTTGTCCTGCTGCATCCTCGCAAGCCTCTAAGTGAGGACCACCGTTTACGCAGTACCCCGGACACTGTCATATTGATGTTGGAGTTTACGCGCCTCTGTCTCTAAGTGCTAGATATTGGGGTCCTCCTACAGAGTTGTGAGAATCGCAAGTGATTCTTCCAACATGTTGGTGCAATTTCGCACTGCACCTCCAATTTCCTCCAATCCCGCTGTGATAGCGCCAGCGCACTATTCCCTAACTTCTGGGGGAGTGGATGGTTGTGTCTTTAACCACAGCTTGGAAATCTAAAGGTTCAGCTCCAACTGAACCTTTGTTGTTTCTTCCCTTGCCTCGCAGACCCCTGCTACTAACATGTGGATCTGCACCTCCGCTGGTATGTCTGTTGGGATGGCTAGCTCCGAGACGCTTCTGCAAGCATCATCTATCACCTGTATCAACTGTTGATTTTGTGATACCAATTCATCATGCTGCAAGCTGATTTGTTCCATATTTATCTTCTGTTCACTAAGAACTTGGAGCGCATGGCTCTCCCTAGCCCACAGCTCTGTAGTTATCTCATCTTGCATCCCATATAAGGTCTCGTGTGGAAGTGTAGCTAGACTGAGTCCAACACCTTTCAGCGCACTAAGAAAAGGCCTATCAGCCGCATTTTATGGTACTAGTGCCCCTTCCAATAGCACTATGGTGTTCATAATCCGTGCATGCAACATATGCTCTAATGCTATTGAGCCGACTGCGAGGTTGGTCAAGAGGGTACCAACTTGAGGGGGGCGCACTTGTAATTCCTGCAGTTGCGCTCTGAGGGCCCCCAACACAATTTGGTTCTCCTGCATGAAATCTTGGAGAGCCTTCGAGGTGACATTGCGTATTGTCTCACCGATATCATGTACATCACCCTCAGTCAGGTGATTGGGTCAATGGACAACTTCTAAGCCTTGCTCTTCTTACGCGACCCTGCCCGCTCTGTTGGGTGCTGGCGCTTCAGCTGTGTTGACATAGTTTGTCAGTCCGTGCCTTCCTCTACGGTCACTACTTCCTCTGCTTCTTGTCCTTGTGTTGTTTTGTCCGTGCTTGCCTTCGCAGCTACCTCCTTCAATACTGTTGTTGCTATGGCCTTCTCTTGTTTGGCTGTTGTCTATGTCGCATCTTGCGTCAACCGCACTTCTGCTGTCACTGCCTCCTTCCTTCGTTTTTTAGCCAACTATGTGATGCGTAGCTTGGCCTCATCTTTCTTTCTTTGTGCCGCCGATCCTTCGATCTCTGCGAGGTCTAGGGCACACCACTCCGGCAACCATGCCTCCAGGGCATAGAAAATGGAATCATCTGTGGCTACAAAGGGTAACTTTTTCCACTATTTTGTTGGGTCCTTCCATGCCTTGATATATATGTTATGCATGTCTTCCTTAAGTTCTGCAAAGCTCTGCAGACTGTTGTAGACTATGGGTAACAACCGTGGCTTACAGTTGATCCACGTCCTGAGGTCCATCTCCATGAGCACCTAGAAGAACTTGCAGTTGTGAACCCTTTCAACATTCGTTGTGGCCTAGAGTGAAGTGTACTTCACGGCCTTTGGTAAATCTCTGTCAATTACCGGGAATTGACTATCTTCTGGTAATTCCACAGCTATGAGCACTATGGATAGCAACATCCATGCATAGTGGAACGTTTACCCTATTCCCAGGCTTCACGGAAATTCTATAAAAACTATATGCAGAGGAATTTGGACCAGTTAAATTGGACCCCCTTCACGCACTGCTCGGCAAGTGCGACCACTGGCATAGGTACCTCATCTACACAACACTTGCGCATAACTTTCCATGCCAGGATTTGGGTAGCCACACGTACTTCTTTGTCCTTGATGCTGGAAATGGCGTATCCAGTTTTCTTCTTCTCAAGCTTGTATTTTTTCTTCATGGCCTCCATGATGGCCAAATCATAGCCCTTTCCTTCCGATATCGCCGTGAGGTCCTCCCCTTTGCACAGAAGCCAGGAGACGCGATGGATCAAGTCTGCCATGATGGGGATGGGATGCTCCAGCCATAAGCACCCATCATCCACAAGGCAGAGCAACTGCCTGATGATGAAAATGGTTATTGGGGCATGGTGGAAATGCGGCACCCAGAGTAGGTTCAGAAGCTTGGCCTTTTCCACTCTGTGCAACCACTTCCGCGGCTCTAATGCTATCACCCCCCAATGATGTTCTGCTTCATGAGGTTTCCAGTCTCAAGATGAGGGAACTTCTCATGGTCAACAAGGTCCTAGTCTTTGAATTTCAGGTTTGGCATGCAGCCCAGGTGTGTACCTTCAAACATAATGCCATTTGGGAGGAGTGGGGTCTGGAGCGAGCTCTTGGTCTCGTCCAGGTCCTTGGGTACTTTCACCTTCCCTTTTCACGGGGGGACATAGGTGGAAAATTTTGTTGTAGCGTGGTTAGGCTAAGTTTCTACCTCCATGCCTTCATCCTATTCTTTGGTGCCCATTAGCTCCTGTAGGACTATTTCTTCTTCATCAGTCTCCACGGTAACCTCTTTTCCCTTCTATTCCATGGTTAACTTGGTGCGCAAGGGGTTCCGTGGGGACACACGTACAAGAATCATTGCTTGTTTTTCCTTCTTGGGTCGTGGCATATGAGATGACTTCAAAATTTCTGCCACAATTCCAGCACCTGCCGAGGCATCCCCTACAACCAAGGCCTACATGGCCTCATTAGCAGATATTCCTGTTATCTCCATAACATCCCTAGTGGTTGTCATTGTATTCATCTGGAAATCTAGCTCTCGTGAAATTAAAGGCTCAATCAACACTCAACACATGACAATCAGGATTCTGTTCGATCACTCAATTCGCAAAAGGCCAAGTGTTGTTTGTTGGGTAGCCCTCTGTATTTTATAGCGCCTTTGGAATTTGAATTTGACTATTCCCCCAAAATCCAATCAACTAATGCTCCCTTGGCGGCATATTTTCCCAGATTTTACCCATAAATCGCATCTTAAATGCCTACAACCCGCTCCATTTTGCCTCAAGTCGAGTATCCCATCGTGAATAGTGACTTCAACGGTCACTTTCTAGCCAACCTGTGCGGCAGCACAACCCCCCTTGCATGGTCGCGGACCTTGTGACTCTTTTTTCTACGCGCACCTCCATTATTGTACAGCTTCAGGGTAGAATAATTTATAGTCCCGCACTCCCTTCCAACTACCTGGAGTGCTAAGATTATCCTTCCTTCGGCTAGTCAGGTGGTTGCACCACCCGTGAAAAGTTTCACCTATCCTTCATCGTGGTTCCTGGAGAATCCACCCCTTTTGTTGTTATGGTCAGCATCGCGCACTTTATTATTTGCAATGCGCTACTGCAGTCTCTATGCTTAGTAATATGTGGTTTAAGCCAAGGCATCAGACTAATCAATTTGTGGCAATAGGCTTCAACCCTATCAACGAAGTCCTGCGCACCCTGTTTTGGCATCCTGGTCTTCTTATCGAGAAAATCTTTCTTTATCTCATTTTCCAATTTCTTGACTTCCTCTTCTATCAATACACTCTTCCTCCTTAATCACACCCTTTCCTTCTCAAGGTCTTGGAGCTTGAAATTTCCCTGTTGGACTTCTTCCTCAACTCCCAAGTGTTTGGCTTCTTTCATCTACGTGAGCCCTCCCTTCAAGGCATCATGGGCCGTCATAGCTACTAGTGCTATCCTGCATGGACTAGACAGTTGCTACTTCATGAGGGCTCTCGCGGTTGCCTCATATTCCAGCCTAGGAGGCACCTGCGCCGTCAGGCTCTTGTACGCAGTCCTGTAAGCCCATAGGACCGTTGGTATGCACAGGTCCCAGTCATTTCATTTTGCGCCGTAGGCCTTGTTTAGCACTTTGCATACTTTGTTAATTGCCTCAATGTGGATGTATTTCAGTGCACTGGTTCCTTCCATACTCCCTAGTTCCAACCGGAGGGGTCATTCGCAACATTGCCTTACTCGCACCTACTTACTAATCTTATTTCTTATTGCCCCAAACCTCGATATCCACCTAGACAAATGGGAGCGTAGGCTGGTTTTTCCAACAATCCCATTTATGAGTTGCCTTGGTAGCTTCTCGAACTGTGTGCACATCATCCTTCTGCATTCACGCCAGTCCTCAAAACTTTGTTGGTGTGTACCCCACCATTTTGTGGGTGTAGCATGCAATGCCCACTTCAGTGTGTTGAAACAGTGTTGTTCGGAAACTTTTGTTTCAAATTTGGTCATGAAGTCATCTATCTCACTCGAACCATCATACGTAGGGAAATCTCTGACCTCCATCGCTACGCAGCATAGCGATCTCGTCATCATGTTATAGTTGAGCATAGTTACTTCGTGTAACCGGTTCTGCCACCGTTCCATCTCTTCATCAGAGTCTAATGTGCAGGAGTTTTTGCGCTCCCAAGAGACTCGGCCATCCATAGTTGGGTTTACCTGATCTTGCTCCTGCACGGTTATCTTGTAGATGCAGTCCAAATCATCGTCACTATCATAGTTGCACACTGGCTCTGTGTAGCGTGATCCTTCTGCAGGGTCTAAAGGTACCACTACACACAGTGACTTTTTCTCAAAAATCATCTTGCGCTTCTTTAGATTTATCACTCCATTCATGTCAGTGGCCCAATCTGTTCCCAATAATGTGGGATAGGGATTGTTGTCATCAACAATCTCTATTACTTCAAAATCTACAAGCACGCTCGCTCCTTTGATATCTACTGTAATTCCCTGCAATCTCCCCATAGGTAGGATCTTTTGCTTATTCGCCATTCTCAACTAGATATGATACCATTGTAGAGGAGGCCTACCCATGCACTCCCACATTTTCTTTGGCAAGACGTTCGCGTCTGACCCTAGATCCAAAATTACTTGATCCATTTCATATTCCCCGATCTGTGCAGTCAATCTCATCTCCCTTCTTGTTCGCGTCATGTGCTTCCCGAGCTTCCAGACTATGCACGGTTCTCCTAGTGCAGTCCCAGCACATCTAGTGATGAGTTATTACTATTGCATAGTAACTTCATGCATGTCTCTAAGAATGTAGTGAGAATTGATGGGTCTATTTCCGATTCTAGTATGTCTTTACCTCTTGAAGTGGAAGCATCCGCAAAGCTCGTCTTAGCTTCCATGAATATCTCCTTAGCGCGCTGTAAATAAAATTCTAGTTCTTTTGTTGGAGCCTTGCGAACCCAGGCACTCTCTTCGGGCTGCTTATCTTTGTCATCACCTATCATGATATAGCTTCGAAGCACGATATTTATGTTCAGGCCCTCCTCACGTGGCTTAGACCTCATCATTTGCAGATTCTATGCCATAGGAGGTTGAAGTGTTCCCTTATCGCACAACCTTACTATTAGTGTGGGACAATCCTCCGTCTCATGGTCAAACATCATGCAATACACACATGAGGGATGCATTGGATTTGTGCAATCGCAGGCATAATGTCCCGACCCTCTGCAGTTGTAACATATTAGCTGCAACCTCTTTCGGGTCCCATTCCACCTCGACCTCGTCTGCACCCCTAAAATCCACTGCGCGCCATCCCTGCATTTTGATCGAGGGTTGGTGTTTTAGTCTAAACTCTATAGGTAGGAGTCCGATCCATCATTAGTTCATAACTTCTACAGGTGCATTCATCGTGGCCTATGATCTGCAGAAATTACAAAACAACTGCTAGGAGTTCTACGTATACTTCTGTAATAGATGGCAGTTATCTGTAGCATGTTTCCCTATTATTTGACAAATCGTGCACCATATTGTAGGCACCGCGCTTGGTTCTGCTTGAACCTCCAGTCTCAATGGCATTGGTCCTCCTCCTGCCAGGTAATTCGTGAACACTGGACATTGGTGCTTGTCATGTCCCTGGCCTTTGCACTTTACACACCATACCTCCTCACGCGCTTCTAAGCGAGCTATCCTGTCTTGTTTCAAACTCTACATTTCCAAGCACAAGTTCTACAACTGTGTGTGAATCTATTGAACTCCCAAGTTAATGTCTTGCATCAGGTTTTCGTGCAATCTCATCATGGCCGCCAAGGTCTTGGCCTGAGTGGTCAACTTTTGTTGTGACAGCGCATTTCGTAGGTGCGGTGTTAATGACGCTACTAACCACGCGAGGTGTTTCCCATCTGTTAGTGTCATGTTTGCTTCACGAATTTTGCACTTCAGTCTGTGATCTAGATCCCACGGGGATTCACCTGGTAGCATCGTGGTTTCCTTGAACCCAATGATTGACTGTGCTTCCGACTTTGGTCTGCTAAATTCTTTGTTCAGTGCTCCTTAGATATCTATGATCCCTGCATTCGGGTTGTCACTAGAATGCTTAATGTACCAAGTCAGAGCGCAATCCTGCAGAGTGTTGACCAGCATTGCCTTCTTTATATTGTCATCTATGACTCCCTACACTTCCCATATAAAATTTACCACGAACCAAAACTAGTCTGGGTCTTCATTCTCTACTCCCCTGAACACTTGCAACTTTATCGCACTTGCCATAATGAACTATGGTGGTGGCGGAGGTGGTGTGGGCAAAGACGGGGTTGAAGATGGTGAAACTGGCGGTGGTGTAGGTGGGAGTGGTGTGCGCAGAATTCGCTGCTTTATCAAATTGATTGCACTTCTTGGTGAGACCTTCACGAGCTCTTCCTCGCTCTCTAGTGGAGGTGAAATCAAGGGGCTGGTTTCTAGTTCTCTAGTACCTTTGTTTCTATAGATCCTCCCATGCCGTGTAGCCCCAAACATCAATCTATTCATATAACCCGTTTTTCACACAGTAACATTTTAATCCAAGTATTCAAAGATTTAAAATACTTACCTCATGGTCCCTTGAGGAAGCGTCGTTCTGCCTCACTATAACTAACTAAAGTATCTGTCGTGAATTCAGTGATGAATCCTCCTATGATTCAATCGAGCCAGTGATCAACAACGCGCATGATTTTATCCTTCGATGCTTCTAGTCTGTGAACCAATTCTAGAGTCCACACAATCAGTTTGTCGAGTTTATACCTTCCTTGGTTGTCTACTCATACAACTCAGTGGGGAAGGATGCAAAGAAAATTTCGTGGTTTTCCATATATAAGTAGTAGTTTAGCCACTTTTCTTTTGATAACTACGGATTCATGTTTTCCTGCATCCCGAACTCGTGAATCTTCGGTCCAACCAATTTTCAATTCCTTTCTTTGTTGGATTCCAATGATCCAACGTCAGACATCTCTTATGCATATCCCGGTCCTGGCAACGGAACCATTTGTTGGCTTGTTGGGGCTTGACCCAGGTTCAAAGCTAATTAACCAAACAAATCTCTGTACTATTGGCCCTTTCGGCAATAGTCCGCGGAGCGCAGAATGAGGTCTCACCTGAAGTAGTATGGGAGGGTGCTAGAACTCAGTTTTCGCACCCTGGAGATGTCCGATGAGGTCAACTTGTCTAAGGTTTGACCCTACGCGCAACTCGCCTCGTGCACTTTCCCATACCTTGCCGGTTGATTTTCGGCCTTCGCGCAACCCTTACTCAAGGCTGAATGATGTGCTCTATGTTATTACCCAAGATCTTACTTGTATTTTCCAATGTTAGTTAGTTGAGTGCTTTAAGTTATATTCAACAACGTAAACCATTCATAAAGATGCACACAGTAAATAAACCGTATAATTGCAGATTATATCGAGCAACTATTAACCCAAAAATAGACCCACAGAATTATAACCAAACTTCTCTTATTAATTCCTTCCTTGGTTACAGACTTGACTCCACCCTGCGCACTCAGCTGTAGGGGTCCACGCACTCAACTGTGGACTACTAGGCCTCTACGCACCCAGCTACAGAGCCTTCTCCTACTCTACGACCGAAAAACACACTTAGACACTTAAACTCAATCTTATGCCTTCATCTTATCCTTCATCCATTCATTGTCTATTATAACTTAGAACCTTTCTTTATTTATACAATCCCATGGTCCATGGACCATGGGTAGGCCGACATTACATTACAAGACTAGGGTGGACAACCCTATGACTCTATCATACTTTCATGCCCCGCGCCCACATTTCACAGAGATTTACAACAAGATTTGGTCAAAACTTGGGTTTTAAACATGCCTTGGGGGGATTCCATGCCTAACAATAGGGGTGTTCTTTCTAATGCATTCCTCAACCTTTCAAAAGAGTGATACTCCCTGATTTTGAGACTATGTGGCAAGGCATTGCATCTTCTCTAACATGCTTGTTGGATCTTTGTCCCTAAAAACCTGAGAGCGTCCTCAAAATGGGAGATGGACTATTCTTGAGTGTCAAGGTATCTAGGTGCTAGCTTGGCATCATTGGAGATGATTGTTATGCAACCAACTCACAAAATAGAAGAACAGATAGGTCAACGACTTCAAAATAAGCCTCTTCGAGGGGTCAACCTCCTTTACATTACACAACTGAATAATTCTTGGATGATTCAAATGACAAAACCTCCTTTCTATATATAGGAGTCTAAGGGGTCACAATATTATCAAAGCCGACATAAAAATAATAACATAAGGGCACAACAATAACAATAGTGGGTTTCTATGGGGCACAACAATAACAATAAGGGGTTACAATGATAATAGTAATGGGCGAATCACTATTATTATAGGGACCTAACATGCCCCTCTCCTTCAAAAAAGTGTTGTCCTCAATGCTTGAGTAGTTCTGGATGCTTCTGTATAAAATTCTCATCCTCCCATGTGGAATCTTCAGTGGGTAAGTTCTTCCACTTGATGAGATACTATGAAACTGATCAATTTCGTAGTTGTCAAGTTATTATTTTTGTGACTACTTCAGGTTCCAATATGATTTTTCCTTCCTCATCAAGTTCTAGCAATATTGTTTGAACTAGGAGCTTGTCACCTATAACCTTCTTTAAGCATGAAACATGGAAAACTGGGTGCACTCGAGAAGGTGCAGGAAGCTCCAATTTGTATGACATAGTACCAATATTTTGCAACACCTTGTATGGACCATAATACTTTGGTGATAATTTATTATCCTTCTTAGCTTGCTTGAGGGACATTTGTTTGTATGGTTATAGTCGTAGAAATACCTAGTCACCTACATCAAAACTTCTTTCACTGCGATGTTGATCTGCCTGTTGTTTCATTCTATTCTACACCAAAGTGAGGTTATCCTTTAAGAGTTGGAGAACCTGTTGTTGATGCTCAATGTGATCTTCCACTCCTTGAACCTTAGAATTTTATCTTAAATATGTTGTGATGGATGATGGATGATATCCATAAAGTGCCATTAATTGGGTCATTTTTGCTGCAGCATGGAAGGAAGTTTTATATCATCAGTCAGCCAGAGGCAACCACTTGACCCGTTGTGTGCGTTTATCAGATTCAAATAAATGAAGATATCCTTCCAAACATTTGTTCACTATCTCAGTTTTCCCATCAAATTGAGGATGATAAGATGAACTGTGAGCTAACTGAGTACCCAGACAAGAAAATAATTCAGTCCAAAATTTTCTAGTGAAAATGCGATCTCTATCGCTTACAATAATCTTTGGGTTTACATGTAGCTTTTGAATTGTTTCCATGAATGCAGTAGCAACTATACGGGATTGAAATGGATGAGATAATGTACAAAAGTGTGCATACTTGGTAATTTTGTCAACTACCACCATGATGACACTCTTTCCTTTGGACTTGGGTAAACTTGTGATAAAATCCATTGAAACCTCCTTCAAACGTTGACCTGGAATGGATAAAGGTTGTAACAGACCCGGGGTCTTAATTGTCTCAACTTTATTTTGTTGGCAAACCAAAAATTCCGCCACTAACCTTTGAATATTAGATTTAAGGCCATCCCAAAAAGATTCCTTCTTAACCCTATGGTAAGCTTTTAAAAATCCTGAGTTCCCTCCTAAGGGAGAGGTGTGCAATTCCAAAAGAATTTTTTGTTTGAGTTGGGAATTATTACAAACGTATAAATGACCTTTGTACCATAATGAATCATATTTCCAGCTAAATGTTTCAGATGTACTGGGATCTTGCTGCGACTTTTGAATGAGTGCCCACACTTCTTCGTCATTATTCCATTCATCCCTTGTTTCGTTTATCCAATCTAGTTGGATGATAGAGATGGCACAAAGCAATGTTTTCACATCTTCATCCTTTCTTGAGAGTGCATCTGCAAAAACATTTTTCTTCCCTTTTTGTAAATGATTTTAAATTCATAACCCAACATCTTTGTGACCCATTTTTTCTACAATTCTGAAGATAATCCTTTTTCTAAAGAGTATTTAAGACTATCATGATCTGTTTTTACCTTGAAGTGTCTTCCCATTAGGTAAGGTCGCCATTTCTTAAGTGCATGTAGTATTGTTAGTATTTCCTTCTCAAAATAGCTTTGTGTAAATACTTTCCTTTGATTAGACGACTATCAAAAGCAATGGTTATTTTTCTTGCATTAAACAATGCCAATTCCATTTCCCGAGGCATCACATTCTAGAATAAAGTTTTTTGTGGAGTCTAGCGTAGCTAAGACTGGTGCTTGGCACATTGCATCTTTAAGATATTTAGTAATGTATCTTTATGAAGTCCAAGAAACTGTATCTTTCTTCAGTAATGTCATTCGAGGTGCTGCTATTTTCCCATAATTCTTAACAAAATTTTTATAATACTGTGTCAACCCAGTAAATCCTCACAGATGCTTTATGGATGTGGGGATTTTCCATTCCTTAATGGCTTTAATTTTTCTAGGGTCTACCTTAACACCTTCATGAGATACAATATGACCCAAATATTCCACCTCCTGTACTCCAAAGAAACATTTGAAGGTTCTTGCATATAATTGTTTCTCCTCCAACTGTTTGAGCACCCTATGAACATGTTGAACATGATCATTCCAAGACTTGTTGTAGATTAGTTTATCATAAAAAAATTCTAACACAAATTTTCTAAGGAAGGGTTTGAAAATGGAATTCATCAAACCTTGAAATGTTGAAGGTGAAATGGTAAGGCCAGAAGGCATGACCAAAAATTCATAATGACCCTCATGAGTTCTAAATGTTGTTTTCGGAATGTCTTCAGTCTTCATTCTGATTTGATGATATCCTGAATGAAGATCCAACTTGGTGAAGTAAATTGCTCCATGTAATTCATCAATGACAGGAATGGGAAATTTATCTTTAATAGTGAGCTTGTTGAGCTCCCTATAATCCTGAAACACGCACCATGATCCATCCTTCTTATGCACCAATACTACTAGAGCAGAGAAAGAACTATGACTAGGTTGAATTATTCCAACCTCTAGCATTTCTGCAACCATACGTTCAATTTCAATCTTTTGGGCATAGGGATATCTTTAAGGCCTGATGTTTGGAGGAACACTTACTGGAATCAAATGAATAGAATGATCATGATCACAAATAGGTGGGAGGCCTTTGGGAGTCTCAAACACCTTGGAATGATCATCCAAGACTTTTTGGAGATATGGAGAAATAGATTATTTCAATGTGGGAACTTCTAGTGAACACAATTGTACAAATATGCCCCGTTGTTCTTTCTTTAGAATCTTTGTCACGTCATTAGATCTGATTAGCTTTCTCGAATTCCATGCGATACCCTTAATTCAACTTCCTTTCCTTCCCAACAAAATTCATGAAATTTTCTTGAAAATTAAAAACTATCATACCCAAATATTGTAGCCATTGGATTCCTAGTACAACATCAACACCACCCATTGGAATAGAAAGAATAGGACTATTCAATACATATTCTTCCATGGATAGCTTGATATTATGGCACTTTCTAGAGCAATTTATGGTTCCTCCATTTGCAACCATCACTTGACACTTTGGTGTTGGATATAGGAAGCAATTCAATTCCTTAGCTATCTTACAATGAATAAAATTATGGGTACTACCCGAATCAATCAACACTATTACCTTTTTCTTCTTGATATGTCCTTCCATATTGAGAGTTTGAGGAGTAGTAATTCCTGCCAATGCATTACAATATATGGTTGGATTCGTTTATTCTTTCTCTAGGGTTGATTCCTGATGTATATCCTCTTCTTTTGATGTTTCTTGTTCCTTTTCTTCCTCCTCTTCACAATCCATGTAAAATAAATTTTTCTCAAAACACTTATTACCTTTAGTGTATTTTCTATCACAACTTTAACAAATACCCTTTGCTCCTTTTTCTTCCAATTGTTCTGGTGTTAACTTTGTAGGTTGTGGAAGGCTAGGGGTAGCAATGCTTCCATCTTTATAGTTGTGAGTGGTAGGCTTCCTTGTTGCCATAATTTTGCTTTCAATTTTTCTTGCCAACTTGAATGCCTTCTACAATGAATCAGGTTCCCAAAGGTGAACCTCATGTTCGATGTTATCCTTTAAAGTCTATATGAAAACATCAATCCTATGCTCCTCTAGAATATCATTTACCCTTATATTCAATTTTTGGAAGTCCTCAATGTGCTCCACCATTGAACCCTTTTGTTTGAGATTTATCAATTGGCTAAAGAAGGTGTTGCTCTTTGTATCCTCATAATGTGTTATCATTTTGTCTATAAAAATTGACCAAGTGACAATTTGTTTATGAGAGCGAAGCCATTGATACCATAAAAACTGATTGGATTCCAAATATAAAGTTACAATGCATACCTTTTGTGTGTTTTCCACATTATGGAGATCAAAATATTGTTTCATCTGTAGTATCCACGTTATAGGATCCTTTCCATCAAACTTCCTCATATCGGTCTTTGGAACATGGTGGGTCTTTATTCCAACTTTAGAGTCTATGAAATCATGATGAACTTTTTTTTTGTTCTCATCATGAGTCTCCTCTACTATATTTTTTCCATTAGGAACCCTTTCCTGTAGGAAATTTTTAAAACCTTCCTTTAAGCCTTCCATGTCTTTCTTCAAATCTTCAATGTTGTCATTCTTCAAATCGTGATTAACATTTCTTTTTTTCTCATTATGAGTTTGCTCTACTACCTTTTACCCATGAGGAAGCCTTTCTTGTAGCAACTTTGTCAAACCTTCCTTCCACCCTTCCATGTCTTTATTCCAATATTCAATGTTGTCTTTCATAACATTGATGTCATTCTTCAAACCATCCATCTTAGCTTATGTTACTTTTTTTGAGAGAGAAATTTGTTGCACTTGGTCTCGTAATTTTGATATATCATGTTGCATTTCTTCCTCTCCTTCATGTGTCATAGTAGAGCTTTCGGGTTTCTTACTAGATGTTGCCATTTTCTTTCTTCAAGGCATCAACTAATGATAATTTTCTTCACTGTTCCCTTTTAATCACTTCAAACTAATTTTTCAACAAAACTTATGCAAATATTTAAAAAGACTACACACCATTTTTTTATTTTTAGGAGCTTGATATTGAATATGATGTATATCTGAAATTTCGAATCTCCAAGGTTTGAAATTGTGAACTATGGTAGCTCTCTGAGTCCTCTTTCCAATGCCACCAGTCTGATCTAAATTGGATTCTCCAAGAAAGAGTTATTCTGAATCTCCCAACATGACCTAATTATACACTTTTTCAATAGAGAGAACTTGTAAGAAGTGCCATATGTCACTGTTTCAACCTTCGGACCTAAAAGCAATACATAGAAAACTACAGTCCATCCTCTTTCTGTACCTTCTTACGAAATTTCTATCTGATACTTAGAGAGAAAGTTATGATGATTTTCCCACAATCACCTGTTTGGGATGTAATTCAGGATCCTGCAAAAATGCTAACTTCATTGGATCATATCTCCGAAAATATAGTGAGAGAAGCTCTGAAATTTGGACCCTAGGGTCATCAAGATTTTGGCTCAAATGGATTTTTTTTAGCTTATGAAACATCATATAAAAAAATTTATAGAGAAAATTCCACGATGACCTTTTTGGAGCAACAAAACCCTAGAGTCCAAACCTCTGATATAAAATGTTATGCAACCAACTCACAAAATAGAACATATAGATCAATGATTTCAAAGTAAGCCTCTTCGAGGGGGAAACTTCATTTACATTACACAAATGAACAATTCTTGGATGATTCAAATGACAAAAACTCCTTTCTATATATAGTAGTCTAAGGGGTCACAATATAATCAAAGTTGACATAACAATAACAACATAAGGGACCAACAATAACAATAGTGGGCTTTTGTGGGGCACAATAATAGCAATGTGGGGACAACAAGGGTACAACAATAATAATAAGGGTTACAATGACAATAGTAATGGGGGAATCACTAGTATTATAGGGACCTAACAATGATGTTGTGAGTATTGATTATAGCCTTGGGACTTATCTGCTCTACCCTGATATTGAGGGGTTCTTTTTCTTTCTTTGCCATTACTTTGTTAACCTCCTCATCTCTAGCCTCCTCATGAGTCATCCAAGATGCAAGGGCCATCAGCTGTATGTCTCCCAACTTAGAATTATGATCAGAAACATTGATATCAGTTAAGGTGAGCTTGTGCAGGTAGAACTCAACTAATTTGGTTGTGTCTTCTATGCTACTTTGGTCACACAACTTAATGAAATGCTTTTAATCCTGAAATGACATGGATCCATGTTGTGCTAATGTCTTGATTTGGAACTACATCCATTGTTCTTTGAGGAATAGTGCATAAGACTTGGATGGAAATTTGCACTGTAGTGCCTCCATGGAGAGCTTGCCATTGTGGCTAGTTGGGTTTCCTTTTCTTGCAATTTCTTCCTCAACCATCTAATTTTTGCCTAGACTGTTCTCTCATTGTGGATTTATTTTCCCTTAACTCACTTAACTCTTTGCCCATTTCGAGGACCTTCTCTTCCATGAGGCCCACATCTTCTACCTTCTCAAATTTAGCAATCTGCATCCATTTTTGGGTCCTTCCTCTTTCTTCTCTAAGTTCAAAGAAAAGTGGGACTTCAATTTTTTGTGGGATCACTCTATCTCCTTCATTGAACTTATAATAGCAGCTTAAACTAGGTTGTGGACTAGACTCCTGTAGCTCTAGGAAATCCTTTTCAAATGTTCTTGGGGAAGCTATCCCCTCCTATAGATATTTTGTTGCCTTTTTCCTTTCCTATTTCTCCTCCTTCTCTTCTTATAGCATGCTCTGTGTTTCCTGTAGCATGCTCTATTTTTCCTGTAATCTTCCCTTTTCCTTTTTATTGGAGTGTGGTAGGTACCTTGGGTTTTTTAGAGGAGTTTGATCTAGTGGCAGGCCTCCTTACATATGCTATGGGAGTCTTTTATATGACTACAAGAGAGGTGACTTCCTCAACTTTCCTTTCAGTGGGTCCTAGCTCCTATTTTTTACTTGGGGATTCCTCAATTGTAATAGGGGCCTTAGTGGGAGTTTGAGGCCTCCCCTATTTAATCTTGGTGCTTTTCATGGTTTTGACGTAGGGGAGCTTGCCTTTTCCTTTTATTTTTAGGTTTGATTGGTGTGCTTAAGGTAGATAAGGTGGCATCTACCTCTTTTTTAGTGGGCCCTAGAGACAAACTTGTTTTCTTTGAGGATACCTCTTATTCTCTAGATGCAGTGGTTTTCTCAAGGCTTGGCTCTTCATGTTTCTCCTTCTCTTCTTCTTCATCTTTATCTTTCTCTACTTTTTCTTCTTTCTCTAGTTCTTCCTTTGTTTTCTCTGCCTCTACCTCTTCTTCCTCTTCTTTCCCTTCTCTTCCTCCAGCACTGAGGTCAGGGTCTCACCTAGTGTGAGGGTTTGAGTCTCATTGAAGGCTTCTTTTTCCATATCGATGAATTTGGACCAGAGGAAAGGGATCCTTATTTTATTCAATGCATATTCCACTATCAGTCTGATGAGGCCATCGCAGCCTAGGTGTTGGTGCTTGCCCTCTCTCACCTTTTGTTTCATGTCCTTGATGGATTGTAGGAGGAAATAAGGTACATTGAGTCATTGGGATAGGGGTAATTATCCTTGAAACCTTAGTTCATGGAGCAATATGAAATGGTATCCATAGACTACACTCAATCTTCCTTTACAGGAGATGAACTTGAGGATATGGTAGGCTACCTCATTGTAGGGATAGGGTGGGTTTTCCCTCATGACTCCATTTTTATCTTCAATAGGTTTCTCATCAACAATGAAGAATTTATGTTTAGAAATGGCATTAATACTCTTGTCTTCTCTCCTCCATTGGATCCATAGGGAAGGGGTTGTCATCCTATTAATTAGCTCAGGATTGATGGAAATGGCTAATCCCCTTACCACAACGGTGGCACTGACTCTTGTCTGAGAGTTTAGGGACATGGAAAATTCATAGGTAATGTCATCATCATATACGTTCAGTAGTTCAAAGAAACCTAACCACTTATGCCTTATGAAAATGTCTAATACATGAGGGTTAAGGTGAATTCTATTAGTGTCCATAGGCTCCCTTCTATTGAACCCCCTCCCATATTTTCCTATGTTTTCAATTAAGTGTAGGAGGGTTGTTTCCTGTAATAGATCTATTATGTAATTCAATGGGAATAAAGGATTGGAATCTCTAGTTGATGACCATTATGTATATCCCCTCTAATCTATAGCCAAAAAAAATCACAACATGACTGATATTACTTGTAGAATTCAAGGTGCACCAACATGTAAATTATGGATAGATGAATGAGGGGGGCCGCTTAATTTTCACCACATGGCCTGGGATGAGGATAATTGGAGACTAAATCGTACCTTGGCAAAATTCTTCCACCCTTGGAGGCTTATTGTAGCAATTTTCTGGGCTTCATGTAGATTCATGTAGCTTCCTATAACTTCCTCCTATAAAAATGACAGAGTAAGGTTTGACTCTCCTCGATGGGTCACCAAGCTTGTCCTTACCTTAAATGTTTTTGAAATGAGCGTAGATACAAGAGAATTTGAGCCTCAATACATTATATTTTATTTTGGGCCAAGGCTCAAAGTGCTATGATGACTTGGCAGCGGTACAAGTTTTCCTCATTTGGACCTTTGTCCCACTTGGAGTGATCATTCCCTCATCCCTCGTAATCAACTTCCACTCATTGTTATCTAATATTGACTGATGTGACACTCCCATGTTTCATGATGACTCATAAATCACTTTTTGTTCACTGACCAAGGGTGGCCAAGTTAATTGGCCACCTCCAACTTATAAAAAATGCATTACCTCGACATTCATACATTTTTCATTATTTTACACATAGGGAGGAACTAATAGGTTTTCATACATGTGCCTATGTCATGTTCGATCGATGCATGTTGGAGTGTTAGACCTTTGTATTGTTACCCAAGGAGTTGTCTTGTTGTATTTTTCTACTCCTGCATATATTTTCTTTGCTCTTGTGTGTAGGTCCTTTGTTGATATCCCAGATGTTGTTGTTGTTGTTGTAGATTCCTGCTTGGAGTTGCAAATTTCCTTATGAGATGGTATCATCCCCTCAACTTGATGGGAAGGAAAAAAATAGGCTTCTAGCTTCTCTATAATCTATAATTTGATTTTAGTGAAGAAGTGCATGAAGAATCTTGGTTGGCGCAGTTGACTATAGGGACAAAGTGAAGAGTTCATCATTGGGTGAGAGCTTGTGCCTTTGAGCTGAATGGTATTCCTACATCTATATGCTTTCTTTAGGATCATATAGTATGCTTTTGGGTATGGATTGGTTTTTTACTTATAGGACCAAGGTAGTTTGTTATGAGAAGACTATTGAGTGACCGGAAGATGATGGATAAAGGAGAATTTTGCAGGGAAAGAAGAAGCCTACATCAGTGAGGACGGTTGCAGCTATGAAGGAAAAGCACAATTGCATGAAAGGGTGTGTATTGTTTGTAGTGCATATTTGTAGTAATAAAGGGAAGGATGTTGAGGATGATGAAGTATTGAAGGGGTATCTATTTTTCAGTAGTTTTAAGATGTGTTTCTTGTAGAGATTTTAGAGTTACCACCTTATAGGGAAGTGGATTTCTCTTTTGAGTTTGTACCTGGAGTAACACTAGCATGAAAGGAACCTTACAGGATGAGCACTCAAGAGTTGGTAGAATTTAAGTTTCAGCTAAAGGAAATGCTTGATAAAGGATACATAAGGCCATGTGTATTGCCTTGGGATGCACCAGTATTGTTTGTAAATAAAAAGGATGGGACTCTCATATTGTCCATTGATTATAGCCAGTTGAACAAAGCTATGATGAAGAACAGGTATGCATTGCTAGAATTGATGACTTATTTGATCAACTGAAGGGTGCAGCAGTGTTTTTAAATATTGATCTGAGATGTGGATATCATCAAGTGCGCATCAAAGAAGAAGATATCTAAAATAATGCATTCTGCATGAGGTATGGGCATTATGAGTTTTTGGTGGTTCCTTGTGGTCTTACTAGTGCTCTAGCTACCTTCATGTGTTTGTTGAATAATGTGTTGTGTCCTTATTTGGACAATTTGTGATAGTGTTCATTGATGATATATTGATATACTCCAATAATGAGGAAGGGCATGCAAAGCACCTGGAAGCAGTGTTGAGACTGTTAAGAGAGAATTAGTTGTATGCCAAGCTCATAAAATGCAGTTTCTTTCAGTATTTGATTCATTACTTAGGACATGCTGTTTCCAAGGAGGGGATAGCAGCAAACCCATAAAATATTAAATCTATCATGGAGTGGCCTACTCTTAAGAATGTGGATGAGGTGAGATCATTTATGGGACTAGCAGGTTATTACAGGAGGTTCACCAAGAACTTCTCAAGGATTTCCTATCCTATAACATCATTGTAGAGAAAAGGAAAGAAGTTTGAATGGACAGAGGAGTGTACAACTAGTTTTGAGCAGTCGAAGCATTTGCTTACAAATGCTCCAGTTTTAAAGATTGCAGAACTTGACAAGGAGTTTTTAGTTTGTATAGATGCTTCCAAGAAAGGACTTGGTGGATTCCTAATGCAAGAGGGATAGGTGGTGTGCTATGAGTCAAGGAATTTGAATGAGAACGAGAAGAAATATGTGACTCGTGATCTTGAGTTGGAACCTATAATTCATGCCTTGAAGATGTGGAGGCATTGTCTTCTTAGCAAGAGGTTTATTCTCATGAATGATCATAGTGGGTTGAGGTACTTGTTTGACCAACCCAATCTGAATGCAAGGAAACCTAGATGGTTGGTTATCCTCAACGATTTTCACTTTGAGATTATGTACATTAAAGGCAAGGAGAATAGGGTTGCAAATGCTCTCAATAGGAGAGTGCAGGTGAATCATATTCAACTGTGAGCTCTTATGGGATAGATTTGCAAGAGTTGATCTTCTAAGCAAGGTAGCAGGATGACAGTTACCAACAGCTAAAGAAAAGGTTGCAGCAGCAGGGTGAAGGTGATAGAGATGAGGAGTATCACCTCACAATAGATGGCTTGGTCAGATTCATGAACAATATTTATGTACTTGACAACAGTGAGCTAAAGAAGCTCATCTTAAGGGAGTTTCATGTCAAGCCATATTCATGTCACCTAGGATATCAAAACACTCTGATAGTTGTTAAGAAGTTCTATTACTGACTGAACTTGAAGAACCAAGTTGTTGAGTTTGTCACTAGATTTTTACTGTCAGCAGGTGAAATTTGAGTGTAAGGACCGAACGGGTCTATTGTAACCTATTCCAATTCCATAATGGAAATGAGAGGTCATTTCCATGGGCATCATTACATATTTTCCAAGGACATCAATATAGTTTGATTCCATAATGGTTGTGGTTGACATGTCGAGCAAGGTAGCTCACTTCATTGCAGTGAAGTCTATGAATGCAGCTAGTGAGGTAGCTCAGATCTTCAACAGAGAGATACTGAGGTTGCATAGTGTTCCTAAGAAGACAATATTGTACAGAGATGTTAAGTTCACTTCCAATATTTGGAAGGAGTTGTTTCCGAGCTTGGGGACTGAGTTAGATTTTAGTACAACTTATCACATACAAACAGATGGACAAACAGAGAGGGTCAACAATATTTTGGAGGATAATATGAGGATGTAATTCATAGACTAGCAGAGGAAGTGGGAGGAGTATATTCCACTAGTATATTTTTCATACAATAATGAGTATTAGGAATCATTCAAGATGATTCCATTTGAGGCTCTTTATGGACGAAGTTGTAGTACTCCCATCAGTTGGAGTGATCCGTGAGCAGGGTGTTGATTGGACCAGATATGTTGGCTGAGATGGAGTAGGAGATGTAGGTTATCAAAAGGAATTTGAAGGAAACAGAAGACATACAAAAGAGTTATGCAGATCATCATAGAGAATTCAAGGAGCTTCAGGTTGGGGAACATGTGTACTTGCATCAATCCCAAGAGGAGCTGCTTTAGAATTGGATCATGTGCCAAGCTGGCACCTCGATATTGCAGCCTTTTAAGATCCTTATTAGGATTGAACCAGTGGCCTAAAACTTGCACTGCTGCCAACAGTGAAAGTCTATGATTTTTTCCATGTTTCATTACTTAAGAGATATGTACAAAATGTTGGTCATGTGATTGATTGGTCTATATTGTAGGTGAAACCAAAATGGAGAGTTCCAACCATAGCTACAATGCATTCTGTAGTCGAAACAACTCATGCTTGAAAACCGAGTAATAGAGCAAGTTAAAGTGCAGTGGAAGCACTTTTGACTCAATGAAGCTACATGGGAGATGGTTGATCATATGTGAGCGATGTATCCTTATTATTTGCTAATTCAAGCAAATGTGCTTTTGGTATATATATGTATATGGTTGTCATTGTAGATATCACAATGAGCTATGTTATAAAGCTCCATGGGCAGTATGTTTTGTTTTCAATGGTTTGTTGGTCATTCGTGTCATAGAACACTAAGAAAGGTGTTCCCCCAAGGGGGAGGGCTTTGTAACAACCTCGGGTCAAAGTTTCATGTAATAAAGGAAAAAATAATAAGACCAAGGTCATGGGACACGTATTCCATGTTGAATGTTGGGTAAACACTACAGTGGGCATCATTTGTAGTTTATTATGGCTAAGGAAATTGGAAAAGACATTGGCAAAGGAGAAGAGGCATTAATTGGCATTTAATTATGAAAATAAAGGAAAATAGGAGAAAAGGGAGATGAAGAGACAAAAATTTGCATGTGAGGGAAACTGGCAAAAAACTGAAGGAAAATGAAGAAAAAAAGAGGTCTCAATGATAAAAAGGGAATCATAGAAAAAATTCACAACTTTTGTTAGTTCATTTTTGGCTCTCTACTTTCATTCTCTCTCTCATACATTTATAGTATTCTTGGAGCACTCTAGCATTCAGTTGGATTGGGAGAAAGGATGAGAAAAGGAAAGCAAAGGACAAGCAAAGGAAAAGAAAGGGAAAGTAAAGGAAGATTGGATCAACAATTTCAGCAGGAGGATTTTGTAGGTAACATGTGGCATGTGTGATTTCCTAGCCGAGGTGTGAATGCATGGTATATTCATTTGTTTATTTGGTTATTTTTTTACCATTGGCATGGCTTTTGCCTAGTTTAATAGTGGTTTTAGCCTTGCTTTTCCATTTTATATATAGTTATGGTGTGATGGAATTCATTCTTGGTTGAGATTTGGATTATTGGATGGCTCTGGAATCGAGTGAGGTGGTCTCAGGAAAATCCCAAAGGGTTGGGGGTGGAGATGGTTTTCTCTAGGAATCCCTCCACGAGTGGGTGGAGACAGGAAAATTCCTCAAGGTATGGTGAAGGAATTATGAGGCATCCAAGCTTGGTTTGGTTTTGTGACCTTGGGACTAGTTTAGGTGAGATCAGAGTAGCTTAAGGGTGAAGGAGGTTTAACCTTTGGATTCCTTGGTTTATTATGTCTTGATTTATCCCATGATATCCCACATTCATGCTTGGAATATGGCACAAGGGTGATTGGTTGAAAGAAAGATTTGTTTTGGCCCAATCTATGGTCGGGTGGTACATGGAAGTCCCTGACTCAGTTGGCTTGTGCATATGTAATGATGAGTTATTTTTTGTGTGTGATTAATGAGAACATGTACTTGTTATTATGCTGATTTTATGGCAGATTTTTCATGGTTCCTATTTTGGTTATATGTTGGTTATTTGCATAGTTTTATGATGTGCTCTAGCTATGGCTCTTATTATGATTTGATAACTTAATGAATGATTGATGAATGTATGGGATAACAAGTGTTGATGTAGCTGGCTTGAGAGGTAATTGAGTCATCTTGGTCATTCTCAGATGAAATCTAGACCCTTTTGATCAGTTATGCATTCATGACCTATAGCTTTCATGTTTACCATATGTTCAACAAAATGTTTGGTATACATTGGGCATGTCTAGGTCAAGAACTTGCTCAAGTTTGGATTGTTTATCATTGTTATCATCATTGTTACGATTTTGGAAAGTTACATATAGTTTTGGGTAATGGTCTGGAGGCTAGCCTGAAAAAGTGGCATAGATCTCGCAACTGCTAGCACAAAACTAAGGATCTCATGTAATAACAACATGGAGGCATGTTTATGCATGTGGTTGGAGCCTCATAACCACATGCATCCTCATAACCGCATGCATGCAATTTTATGGGTGCAGTTATGGATTTAAGGTAGTGAAAAAGAGTTCTAACTCAGGGATTGGTCATCTGGGGTGGTTGTTTACCTCATGAGTGGTTTGTAGTCCCTGAGGAATCTCAATAAGTCTTCATTTTGTAGGTCCCACTTGCTTAAATGGAACTTGGGAGTCAGGTCATATCATAGTGACACTTAGCTCATGTTTACCTTGGAGAGCCCATAAAGTGGGTAATCGTGGGAGGGGTTGTTACACATCCCCTACTAGTTCCTTAATATCATCTAATATATTGAATAACTATGTGACTATTTATATACCACCCCAACCCCCCCTAACCTACCTACCCCTCAATTCTGAATCCACATGATATGATATTGGTTTATTCATAAATCCCCTTATTTAATCCAAATTTTAAGTCATGAATAAAAAATAAAAAGTCATAAAACATCAAACCATTTATACGCCTAACAAGATGGTACCAATATTTAAATATGTTAAAGTGATACACTACCATACGTCATCTAAGTCGCTTAACTTAGAGAAAATAGTGTCCAAATTTCCTAATATGTAAGCTAAATCACATATGTAAAAGAGCACTTATTGTTGACCAATAATGACAACCAATTCGAATGCTAGCCATAGTGTGACACTTCAGTGCTATGCAATAATTCCATAAAAGACCGGAACATTGTGCACTCAGGAAAGTAAATTAAAGGCGTTAATAATTTATTGACTTCATAATAAAGGCATTAACAGGTAAAAGGAAATTCCTGTATCGAATGGGATATTAACAGCTAAAATGAAAGAAGTCACCAAAGACCCGAAAATTGCGGCAAATGGCATTAAGGCGAGGGCCGTATCGAGCGGGATATACGGGCAACTTGAAAATGAAAGAAGTCACCAAAGGCGGCCGGCCTATGCTTCCGTGAATGCATGTCAATTCAATCCTATGCTTTGTTGCGGTCTTTGCCCAGAAATAATTCCATGAAAGACCCGAAAATTGTGCACTCAGAAAAGTAAATTAAACAATTTTTTATTGTTTTTGGTTTAATAATTTATTCACTTCATATAAAGGCGTTATTGACTTCAATTTATTTAATTTATATAAAGGCGTCTCCTCATTATTTAACTTCAAAGAACGGTAATATTTACATTGAAACTACCGTAACCATTAAAGTGTGCATTTCTATTGCATAATAAAGTGTTTTATTTATTTAGTGTTTTATTTATTTATTAAAAGAATTATATCCTGTCATATATAATAATATTTTCCGTTTCATATTAATAGTTTTAATTTTTAATTTTTTATTTTT
>APFE030025089.1:16994-35298 GCA_000404065.3 Pinus taeda | reverse complement strand
GGACACCGCTCACAAACAGATCACAGATCAATACACCAGTATTTTGACGTGGTTAAAACCCTCAGAGAGGGAAACAGTCACGGCCTGCGCCAACGTGGCTACTACAGGAAATTTATTAATAAAAGAATGAAAACTTACATAAGCCTCTCTCATGCACAGTGAACCTACAAATGACCCTCCATGCGCTTTAAATAGAATTCATGGACCAATCGGGTGTCAAGCCACGGATCAAGTGTCGGTAATACCGAGGAGAGATTGAACCGTCGGATCACTACATATCGTGACCGTCGGATTATAAGTTACAAAATGTACAACGGTAAAGAAACACACTTTACCTAACTCTATACTTAACTCTATACTAGACCAAGTTGAACTTAACTATTCCTATGTGTCGGAATATCCTAACAAAATTTATATTGTTAGTGGTGCTATTACCACCTCTTCAAAAGATTCAATAGGCTTACAACCAGATCGTAGCACCTTCCATGAACATGTCTTGTGTGCAACTTGTATATTGATGAATCATTGTTCATGGTAGAAGTTTTTGTGGGTGGTTGATCATTTCAACAAATTTTAAGATGTAATACCACTTGGCATCTCAGGTAGATGAAAAAAATTAGGAATTTCTGTATGTAGTTGTGGCGACCATTCAGGTAGGCTGGTCAAAATAATTCTTGACCATGATGGCTGCACATTGAGAGATTGATATGCATCCAGAATTTTCAAACTAATAGCTCCTAAAAAACACTCAATCCAGAACACCCTAGTTCACATTCATGTCTTTCGAAAATAGAATTCTCTCCATCAATGTAAATATTTCATTTAACCACAAACTATTTGATCTATACTGAGCATATTCATATTCATTCAACCAAATCAAAATTCATATGCAACATGTTCAAAGTCATTGCTACCTTCATCATACCTTCAAGAAACACTAGTGGCAAGGTACAAATTTTGTTGAGTAGTAATAGAATGCTATGAGACCATAGTTTCCATGCACCATATGTATCCATATGAAACTTATTGAGAACCATCCATAGACATCTTTAATGACACTCACCTTTTACATCTAGATAAGGTTAGCTCAATTCCAACGTCATTCATTTATGGCTAGATGAACAAAATCTATATTATGAAAACTAGCATTTTTCTCCTATACATGTGCATCTAAGAAAACTGCAAGTAGAGCCAATAACATATTTTATTTGAATGGTTATCCAACTAGGAAAATTCAATGATCTAAATTTATTGGAGTCCATAAATTTGGCATCTCTACAATTACCAGGTTCAGGCATTGTAACTTTTTGATAGTTTCCAATATGCCAACCTCTCAACAATCTACTTCTACAAAATTTGATACCTCTACCAACTCTAGCCTAGTTGATCATGTGATGGAATTATTCATCTAACATGGTATTGATTTCAAGGAGCTAAAATCATTCCTTCCTATTCTATTTCTTACCACTTAACAATTTCTGGAACTTGGCATCAAATTTTATTCATTTCTAGTCCATTCTAGTCTACTCAGGTGGTATATGTTGTCTTCACATTACTTTCTCTCTCCTAGAGATCTATCTCTCGAAATGGAAAATCCAATTCCAATAGACTTACCAATTTTTGCAATACTATAAACCATTTTGCATCTATTGTTTAACACACTCAGTAGGAGTATAAATAAATGATGTGGAAATAATTACAAACATTCTAGCCAATGCAGCTACCGGAGTATTATTTCCCATTTTTGGAAATGGAATCCTGGAGCTTTCTTATTGTAAATGAGTGTCTATTCCCAAATACTCCTCACTTTTTAGAGGGCTTAGCATCTACTTTGTTGAGCTATTATCAGATTTATATTTGCTAGACTGTTCTCCTTGAGTAGAAGAAATAGGTAGTACAAACACCCTTAGTAAGCTATTAGAATGTCATATGTACTTCATAGACTAACAAAACTTGTTTTGGTTAACAAAGTAAACTAATGAAACCTGGTTGGGGTCTTGTATTACCAAAAAAATTGAACCATTGATCCTTGTACAATGAACTCTGCTCACATCATAAACAACATTTCTACATGGTCTGCCATATTAGTAATTGCACAAGAACATAATCCCTCACAATAATTTTTCACTTGAAAATTTTGGAGTTGAACTTGGTGGTATTCTGGCAGTATCCACAAACACAAAGGTTCTTTGTGATCTAGATAATTCTTTAAACTTTAATTTTTACAAAGATTCATCAACAAATTCTCCAAATCCATCTTTTATCTACCTTATTGATCAAAAAAGTCTTTGATCTAGCAATAACACTTTCTTATCAATTGACATATACTCACCATTTTTCCTTGGCCTATGTCGTAAGATCATGATTCAGCTCATAAATAACTAAAATGTACATAATATATAATAAATGTATCTGGACTTGGAAAATTTATTCCAACCCCCCAGTTTGAGTTGAAATAAGAAAAATAAAAATTTCATTATCTGGGCCACTGAAGCTCTTTATTCAATTTTGCTTTTCTAATGTTGAGTGCTCACATCCATTTGAAAATTTACAAATTCTAAGAAGTTCAAGAAGTCTTCAAGTATATCAAGCAACCCTTTTGACCTTTTTTCAATTGTGGAAGCACCTTTCCAATACTTGAAGATTTATAGATGCTATAGCTAGCATCTCAAATATATTTATTACATAATAACTCACTGGTTAGACCGACAGATAGAGACAAGGAACACCCGAGGAAGGAATTATATGTTGTTAACCATTGCAGCTATGTAATGCAATGAATGTCTTCATCCATGTCATGAGATGGTTTTTGTAATGACATTACCTTTTGTGAAATCCCTTCAATGTTTGCTGTAATGACATGTGAGTTTCCAATGTTACTACCACAGAAAGAGATAGAAATCCGCCAAGAAGGCCCCTATCAATTCATACACAATAAATGAGAGGGGACCATCAATCCAATGAATGAGATTTATTATGTTCCATGTTCCCACCAGAAAACATTGAGGATGTCGTTTACATATGAGTATATCGATTGATCCATGCCCAATTAGTTTGATCGATCTATACCTCCAAGAACTTGACACATAACACTTAGAACCTAGATTTACACATCGAAAAGAGAACCAAGGGGCAGGCACAAACTTTGGTTGGAAATAAAATATGGAAAGCATACTTACTCAATTTACAATATGGAAGGAGGAGAATTTCTGGAATGATATATTCAAGTATTAGTTTTAACACGATCTGGTAGGACTTATTAATTAGGGCTTGTTGAACAAATTTCTCTTGAAAATAAAATTATGGCACATTGTGAAACAGTTACATGAAGCCTTTCACACAATGCTCAAATAAAAGAAGAAAATGATGATTTTACTTGCCATGAAATTCATAGATGAAGAGAATAAAGGGAAAGAAAATAATGTTGTGATTATGTTCCTCCCATATTCAAGCATATATGATAGATATGTAATAGCTAAAACATATGTGACGTAGTGTAGAAATTCTTTCTAGAGGTCCACAAGGTCTCCATTTTTTTTGTTGTTTCTTTGGTTGTTTTTTTTGTCCTTCTGCACCAGAACCATCTTGATTTTTAAGCTTGGTCACATTTGAAGTATCAATTAAAAGCATATCTACACTTCAATAGTCTCCCAAACCGTGCAACCTCTTGTCAAATCCCTATAACATCCATGGAATTCATCACCTTCTCAACCGAGTCTTTTCATGAAATAGTGCTCAATTGAATAAGAAAGAATCCCATCAAAAAAAATTATAGTGCCTCCCAAAATGTGTTGCAAGACCAAACCATGCACTCCTCTAGGGTTCTCTCACCATAAAACCACCTTGAAAAGAAAGAAACAAGCCCGCAAAAATATGCAAGCCTGAGGTAACAACTTGTCATGTTCCATTGCTGGCCCCTCCATCCAATTTGCTTGATAATGAAATTATTGTTTTTAAACCAGTAACCCAACTTTTGGCCTCCATTAAGCTGGCTTGTTTCCTTGAAAATGCCTTTTGTTTCTTCATTGATTTTCTATAACCAAACATTGTAGAAAAACTAGAGCTAATTTCAAAATTTGCTGAAACTCCTCAACAAAGTCCCAACCTTGGCCCAGTACAAGCATGATGAATTCATACTTTACAACGTAAGGCTTCAAACAAGACTTGTCCAACACTTGGAGCTTATCATGATTATATATTTCCAACTACCTTGAGGGTTTTTCAGGAAGTATGCAAAGTTGTAACTCCTCCATGTCTCACCTCTCCATGTTTTCAATAAGACACCATTCAAATGAAGAGGGTGTATTATAATTGAAACTCGATAATATTATCGAAGAGTTTCCATGATATATCAAAACATCCTAAGTTAGTAGTAGCTAGAACTATCAATGAAAATGAGATGTTGGTTCCTTTTTTCTAATTCCCTTATCTAACATTAACTTTCTCATGTTGACTACATCATCCCATAGAAGTAGCGTAGATGTTTGACAATATCACATATGATCCATTCGAATGTCTCAAGTGGTTGAGGAGGTCAACCATGCATGCATGATGCTCCACTCTAGGCTTCACCTCAAACTTTCTACTATTTCAATCGAAATGATGCTAGCATTCATCTATTAGTCTTGCATGGATGCAGGCACATAAAATAATAAAGAAGTTGATATGGCCTACATTAATACCTACTTTTTTTATTTCATAAAAGTGTTAGGGAATATTCCTCATGCCCATCCTTTCAATACCCACCTTGAAAAGCCACTAAGTCAGCACATGAAGAAAAAATAATTGTTATGGTAACAGTGTTAGGCTTCACCTCTGCAACTTGCATTCAACTGAAGAGTTTCCAGGATTCAACAATATGACCAAATTGGGTATATCTCATAATGAACATACTCATTACATCTATTGATTCCTGCCATTTTGAAGTTGATAAAAGAGTCCCAACAACTCATCACAATATCCATTCAATGCAGATAATAAGAAATTATTGCATTCCGTGATATCAAATCCCTCTTTGACATTTTGACAAACACTTCATATGCACCATCCCTTTTTTTTATTGTTGCATCACTGCCAATTCTACATAAGAATCTAGAGCACTAGAAATAGTGACTAAATTGGCTTTCGCTCCAATCAACTGCATTTTAGAAAATATCTCACTACACTATTGTCTCAACCATTCTAATCATACCTGGATATCATCGCCCTCCAAATTATCACATCAGGTTTCAACATTCCCAACTTCATTTCATCAAGTAGCTTTCACGGCTCTTAAAAATTTCTAATTTCGAAATATCCTGTAGTTGTGGTGTTCCACGTGACTATGGATTTTCCTACCCTATTGCAGGGCTGCAATCTAAGTGTGCACCTTAAGGACAATTGGAAAGGTGTGTCTCCACTTATTCCTCCCCGTTACATTTGGTAATACAACTTGAGGGCTTCCTGGCAGTGTCCATCCCTGACACAACCTCTAAAAACAAAATTCCATGTGAACATATTTCGCTTGGGAATTTTATCAAACACCTGGCATGTGCCCTTCATACTTCCACAATAAGAATACATGTGAATAAGCTTAGTTACCAAGAAAACAATCTAGGTTAATACTCCCACAACGAGCATCTGGGCATGGAATTTATGGCCTTCTATGGGGTTTTCCTGTTGATACATTCCTACAACAAGAAGTAACAGATGTCTAAGTCAATGGTGCATGTTTCATTGAGACCCTGAAAGTTTGCCTTTATATGAGAAGAAGAAATCCTTGTAATCATGGAAATATTCATCATTTTAGTTGTTAATGTAGCGAATGGTGTTATGGTTTGTTGTTTGTATTCATCATTTTAGTTCTCTAGCAGTTGGAAAAATTACTACAGAAAATTCTTGCGCAAGTGAGAAAAGAGCATCACCAGAATCAGATTTAGGTATTTGAAAAACATAGGCATATGATAAAACACCAACACACTCTCTAAATTGATGATTGAGGGAGATGACGACATGCCAAAGTCTTCAAAGAAAACTAAAATAGAGAGGGATAAAAGAAATCGAAGAAAAGTGATTCTCTCAATCTACTAAATTCAAATGTGATATGTTTAGAAGGTACCCCCTTGTTCATAGAGGACCAACAATTAAGAAAGAGGTATATAGCCTAATCAAGAAACCCATTTTCAGTGATGAAAGTGCAAAATGTGTGTCAAACCTTATGTGAAAGGAAATGGTGATGTAACCATGTTGTCTGAGGAAATTACAAAAGGGTTGATCTTGATGAACATGATAAAGATAAGGGCAATTCATAATCGGGGATAATTTTGTTCTGGCTAGTTGAATAATCATTTCTTGTTTTAGATTCTAGAATCATGTTAGCTAGGTGAAAGCTTCCATGTTATACTCAGTATGTAGTGATCTATTATTTGATTCTCAAAGTATCAAAGATATGGCTAATAATATATGCCCATAATATCAAGTATAGCCAAAAAAAAATTCCTGTATGGAAAGTATAAATAAAATATTGTTTATGAGGAGCATTTCTCCCAAATTACAAGGGGGTTACACTTCAAGAGATTATAGAAAAAATTTCCAAATACTAAGACTCAGAATTGTGACACTGTGTTAAATGAGTTTTCATGTTTTATATCTCTACTAGTTTACTAGTGATCATGTAGCCCTGTCTTTTGGGATGATGCACTTAATAACATTAATTATTATATTAGTTTAGGATCACCACAAACTGGACAGAACCCACATTCAATTTTAGAACCATGTATCAACTCATGGATGAGGCAAATTGGATTAAAGAAGATTAAAGCTTATTTACATACAATAATTCAAATTAGGATGTTTTCTTTGTACTTTACAAAGTAGAGGGAAAATATGATAAAAAAGACTAGCCACTCCCTGTATTCATTCTTACTTAAGGAATGTTTTACAAATTCAGTACAAAACACACACATCTCTACTCACTCTAGGGAAAAGCAGGAATTAGTTCATAAGGTGATTTAAGTTGATATCTTGAATTGGTAAGTTTCCTTAAATTTTTCCTAAATAGGAGGTCATATTGAAATTCAAACAGATGATATCTTGTCTTTTGTGACTCAAAGAAGGCTCATTATCTAGGTTAATCAGTATTTTCAAAGTTGTTCTTTTCTCTTAGGGTCTAAAATCTAGTAGATTGGCTCAGCTTCTTCCATTGATATGTGTAGGGGAATTTGTAGCAATGGAAATCCTGGAACTCATAGATATTATGATTGCACCCAGAGGGATGAAATTGACAATTGCTCCCTTTGGTGCTATTTGTCTTGTGTTGTTTACTACTCCAACCTCACCAACAACACAAGTAGGATTTAAACATTTATGATCCATTTTTCTATTTTGAGCAAAATCTCAAAAAAAGTAGAAATCACATTTCCAATAGTGATCTGGTTCAACTCAGACTTAAACACCATCTCTAAAATTGTTATAAACATACTCAATTTCTCATATAAAATCAATATTATATTAAACTATCTAATACAGGAAATAGACAATCATACCTCTTTTTTAGCATTTGCAATTTTGACAACTTTGATTTTGAACTTCATATGTAGAAATACAATATGTTTGTTTCTCATATTAGTTGTGCAACACTTGGAGTGATTTAATTATCCTTTTTTTGCTTAAGCCGGGTTTCCCGTAGTGTTACCTTAGCTGGACATGTGGCATTGATGATATATTCTTGTGCTTTCTATCCTCCTGGTGTATTTCCATTCATTTATCCCATTCTTGGAAATTGTATGTATACAATATCACATTACTTGGAATCAATTTCACATAAACCTCAAACCTTTTAATGCATTTTCAATCAAATTTGATTCAGTTTGTTGTAATTTCAATTTGATGTTGGGCCTGTGCAACAAAGTTGATTTGATATATTTATAAATATCTAAATTTTGGAGCATTGTTTGCAGCTGTTGGACTACATATACTTTTCATTGATGGACCAAAGTTTCAACACCTATAATGGTGGTACCCCATATTTCCTGGAGTAGTAGGCTACATTCTATTATGTTTGATGGTAAGTATTTCCCTATCTTAAATGATTTCATTGAATCTATATCAATAGTGATTCTCGTGTTGTTTCTACATCAGTGTAGATTTATCTTAACTCAAGATATATTAAGCATTAAGAGAAATAAAAAAGAAACGAAGGTGCAAATTTCTCCATGCTTAAAGAAACATAGTTGTTGAGATGCACTTATAAAAATCTATAAGACCACAGCTAGGAGTCTCCAAATAATCCCTGCTTTGTTTGAAAGTTGTTTCACAAAAATGATGTACACACATAGATTTATAATGTTTCAAAATAATGGATTATTGTCAAACTAGCGCATTATTTATTTTTGTAAATTAATGGTCAAAACAAAAGCATGCACTTATTGTCTTCTTGATTAGTTGCAGGTTGTAGACCTTTTTTGGTAAGTGTTGCGGGCATCTAAAAAGTATGGAAGTAGAACTTACTGCATTGTATGAATTCTTTCCATCTACAACAAGATGTTTCACTGCCAAACGGCATGCACATCATTAGATTTATCTTTTTCAAACTGTATTAAGGACTCCAAAGTCATTATTTGGATAATATCTTGAGCCTTAGAATCTTCTAGTTAAGAGATCTTAAATATATTAATTTGAAATGTTTCTCGAAATTATACTGATTTGGTTTTGTTCTACAGCAAGAGCTAGTGACTTTCTTGTAAAAAAATTACAAGTTTTTAGAGTTGATCTAATTTGAAAAGTTGGTATCTTCCTTGCGAGAAAAAGGGTTATAGCCCATAAAAGTACCAAAGTTTCACATGTAAATGAATGGTTCTTTGGCAAAAGTAAAAAATGGAAAATACACCATAACTACATTCATGGAGTGCCTTTTGATGTCTATTGCAACAAGATAAAGCATCTCTTGCGCTCTTCTCATTAAATCTATAGTAGAAGGTGAAATTGCTTTATGAACTTTTCTCTTGCAATTTTTTGCACATTGTCATTTGATTGGAAATATTTAGAATTAGTTGTTGAGGTTGTTCTAGGAACCAATATATATCTGCCTGTAAGAGAAAACCTGGAACTAAAATGTAAAATAAGTACTTTTCAGAGTTGCCAGGTTTAAATTGTTCAAACATTGTCCTTGAAGATGCTCGTAAGTATAAATCTTGGTTTGTAATTCTATGTCATAACCTAAACTTAATGGCTAAATGTTCACATCAAAATATGCTGACATGTTATTGTTGTGAGATTGCATGCATATATATATTCTAGAGATATTAATTCTTTGTGAAACCATGATGGAATACCATTTGGAGCTAGTAGAATAGGGAAAGTGTAATGGTCAATTCCACGCGCAAACAACAAATTCGTGATGTTCAAAATATTTGGTTTCAAACAATTAATGTAGAATAGGGTAGGGAAGGGTGCTAGATGTTATGGGTAGGAGAGGAGGGTGGCAGAGGAGGAGGAGGAGGTAGTGTTCAGTGGAGCCCATTGAGTGATGGGAGGAGGAGGGGTCACCTGGATCGAGTCATCGACGCTGGGGGAGTTGTCACCTCAGGTTCGTTCCTTCCCTACAATAGCCCACTCCATTATAAGTTACATGTTTCCCTGGTAATTATGTCCGCCTGAATTTTCTTTTTTCTTTTTCTAGTGGTTCATGGTCCCAAAATATTTGTGTTACATTTTCATAGAAGTTTAGATATCATTCAGATATCTAAAATTTTTACCTTTTTATTCGAATTTTTATGTGATAAAGGAAATACAGAGGTCCCAATTATAAAGGTCACCCAACAACAACAACATTTATATTTTTTTTTCACTCAAACTATAACATATTTCATCTGTCCTCATCAATTCTCTTCTTCCATATGCTATTTCATTTACAAAATCTAGTGCAATTAATAGTTATAAGTCATTTATAGGCTATAAATGTCTTCAAAGTTTCACTTCTAATTGAGTATTCAACTGAACATATTGAGTTTTTTATACGTAACTATTTTTCCCTCTACACATTTTTCATAACTTCTATAACCATTAGGTAGGGACCTGCAATGTCAATGATGTTTTTCTTATTTACTTAAAGATTTTCCAAGACTTTTATAATTTTTATAATTTATTAAAAATTGTAGAATTTACAATTTCTAAAGTTTCAAGGTCTAATTTTTTAAATTCTAATTCTTTAAAGGGTGCTAGCTCAATGGAAGAACACATTATTTACAAGCAGGAGGTTGGTGGTTCGATTCCATTACGCCATGATATTGATATGGGATGGTGACGATCAATTTTTGGTGACAGAGGCTCTTTCTTCCATCACTCATGAACTTATGGTAACATTTTTCGAACCTCACCATAATATGAAATGGTGAAGGCCAACGAACACCACCATATATAAACATCAATAGTGATGGTCATGAAAGGTCCATCAACATAAATCGTTATTGTTGATATGAAATGGTGACAACCATTATCTGTCATTATAGTCATTATTTGTGACGAACCTTGAATGTCATCAATGAGGTTATCATAACATTTTTTAACCCTCACCAAAATATTAAATGGTGACGGTCAATGAACGTCGCCAAATATATGCACAAATAGTGATGGCCATGAAAGCTCCATCACAATAAATTGTTGTTGTTCATAGGAAATGGTGGCAGTCATTATCCATCATTATAATGATTATTCATGATGGACCTTCAATGTCACCAAAACGCCAACACTTTTGGTGACACCATCTTTGCTGATGTTTAGTTTTTTTGTGACCGAGGTTAAAGTCTGTAACTATTTCTCATATCAAATGGTGACGGTCACTATACGTCAATATAAATCATTATTGGTGATGAACTTTGAATATCACCACAACAACTATACTTTTGGCGATGCCACCTTTGGTGACGAAGGTTCTTTTGACCGTCACCAATGAACTTATGGTAACATTTTTCGCCCCTCACCAATGTGATTTTTTCTTGTAGTGAGAAGCCAACTAAATTGAAGGTCAAAGAAAGTGTCTGGTCGTAGGCAGGGTCATATTATTGATATGATTAGAACATGGATTGTGCTAGATCTAGTTGAATTTGGAATCAATGTGAAGCACCATTTGTTGGTCACACCATGGATCACCAATACTGGTTTAGGAGAAGTATTCATCGCTTACTGGGAAATGTGGAGAAGCGAGTCATACAAGATATATGTGTGCAATGTATTATACCTCGAGAAAGCCTAAGTATAGCTACGAGGATACACCAACAACCTAGGTCATGGATTCACAGGCTCTGAATCAGGAATGCATCACCAACAACCTAGGTTATGGATTCACAGGCTCTGAATGAGGAATGCATCACCAACTATCCTGCGATGAGATGAGGTTAGGCATTACAACAGATCAATGAAGGAGAAATTGACTCAACCCTAGGTGTTACCCTAAAAGGGCACACGCAAGTCTCTAAACTAGTAGGGGTGGTTGAGAGAACATTTCTGGGGATTGTGACAACAACAAATTGATGCCAAACCTCTGGGCATTGGTTAGGCACTTAGAAGGGCAGAGGCATCTAAATTTGGGTCTAGGGCTCTCTTACAATGTCAGTCAAGCTAAGGAATGGCTCCAATGTTCATTTCCATTATAAACATGATTATATAACATGAAGAGGTGTGATTTTTGGGATTCATATTCCAAGGTATTTTATTATTCTAACTCTTCAATTCTTCTCTTATTTACATAATTACAAATTTCTCACCGGAATAGTGAAGATTAGGTTTTTTGGACCTACAATTTACTAAAAAACTAGATTTGTTAATAATGTTAATACCTTTTAATTTGCACTAATAGAAGGCTTTGTGATTTCAAGGATATAAAGACTTTCATTATATATGTGTGTGTGTGTGTGTGTGTGTGTGTGTGTGTGCGTGAGAGAGAGAGATATATATCTTAAATTTAAAAATCACAATGCATAAGAAAATTGTATCCTCTATAGCTTTACATATTTTTGTAGCAAGATTCAATTATTTAGTTATTCAAAGATTATAGTAACATGTATGCATTATATTTTGCACGAAAAATAACATATTAATAACCAGAAACTCAAAATTAACATATTTAGATATATTTTCTTTAAATAAAAATTATATATTAAAAGAGATAATTCATTCATCTATTTTTATATTTTTACAGTGGTTTTCAAATTCATTATATAAATACTTCTAATAGTTTCTCTAACTTAATAGATTGAAAATTTTTTAAATTTATATTTAATACTACTTCTAATATTAAAACCATCATTAATGAAATTTATACTCACAATAAATTTAAAATACAAAAATAATAATAATAATTATAAATAAATTAAAAAATTAAATAAAATAAAAATTACACGCACACCAAAAATATAAATAAATGCCATTTAACAAAGAATCCATTCTGTATACAACTTCACAACTAGAATATGCCTTAATCACAGGTTATCGAAGTTCAGAAATATAATATTTGATCCACAGATATTTAAGACAATGATACTAACCCACCCACTAACATGTTTACCATAAGCGAAAGATACAATGAGAATTTCATTTACCAATCAACGCACCTGTAAATATAAAACCCACTCTGGTAAGCTACACACCGAAAAGTATAAATCATCATGCATGTCGACATTGGAGAAGCACGGATCCTTCGTACACATATTGCAGCCAAAAAAGTCTAACAAGTAATATTGGTTCATGTGACTACTCCATTTTAATGGCGAACACACTTCATTATGCCATTCAGAAATTCAAATAGTTGTGATTTTGGGAATTGGTGCAAACCACCAAAATGCCACTCACGTGGAAAGTCGCATCAGCGTAGATGGAAGATGGAAAGTAAAAAAAAGAATAAAAGACGAGAGCTATATGCTTTTTTGACAAGAGGAATAGGTAATTGGGACACTGAAAACTTGTGGATTTTAACCACTGCGCTCTAACTCTTAGGAACTTACATATATCTGGTTTACGATTATAAGTGAGTTAAGATTTGAACCTCCATTTTTTTTTACATAAAATTTCATTTTTACAATTATGACTAATGAAACGGTTCCAACACTAAAGAAATATATATTCTTTTATTTAAGAGTAATAAAAAAATTTACACTAAATATACCCTATATAAATTTAATGATAAATTAAATTTACTATATAGAGAATGAAAACTAATCAATGAAGAAATCAATCAATTCATCAAACTTGTAAGGTTTATAAACTCTTTATATTATTGTATATAAGAGGAGAAAATAAATTTCTAATAATGTGATTTTGATTTATTATTAAATAGGAAACAATATTCATAAGTGAAATAAGATTAAGCTATTAATATTTTTAAATTTTAGAATTTTATATTTATAATTTTTAAATCGATTTTTTTTTCATAATCTTAAATTTCATGTTTATTTTTTCAGTAATTTTCAATTGATAATGGTTAAATTTGATAAATGTTTGAGGACCATACTTCAAATGGTTATTATTATCATGTAGATCTAAATAAATTGAATATTCAACATCGAGAAGATCATTTCTACTTTTATAAAAAGTTAGAATTAAATTTAAAACTATCATTAGAGATTACATAGATAAACATCATTACAGATTACATAGATTCAAGAACCAGTAGTCATAATGTACACCAGACGTCCCTTAATAATGTTTAGTTGATATAGTGGAGTAGAATCATTAAACAAAATTAGAAGTAATCGTGCGTCTTTTAAAAGTAATAAATGTCCATTGTGTATTTATCACAAACCTCCTTTGCAACCTACCAAGCATAGTTGTCTCTATTTGCGATAGATATATTTATTCCCAAAGGATACGGACATGTTTATCCTCCTTAAAAGCAACACTATCATTTTTTATAGATATCGTCACCGTAGTACATAGTTGAATTAAGTTTACCATGTTTTTCCATAATGGTCACTTTCTTACCATTCTTTGTTTTCTTTGGGGCTTCCATTTTTAACTAATGGTACTAGAAGAGAAACACAATATTTAATGAAATCAAAGGGACTAACTATGCACATAACTTTGACATAAACATATACTAAATGGACAAAACATAACATTATGACCTAATTATATCACAAGATAAAAATTGAAAATAAATTATTAGGAATAGACATGGTGTTAACTATAAAGAGTTTTTATTTTTGTTTTAATGGTGACAAATTTTAAATATACATAATTCGCTATTGTGAATGTCATCATTACATCAAAATTTAAACAATTTAAAACAAACAAACTATTAAGAAAAGATATAGTGTTAAATATAAGGAGTTTTTATTTAAATTTTAAAGGTGATAAATTTTAAATATACATAATTTACTATTATAAATGAATGTAAGCTATTTCATCATTATTTTTTAATTAAAACTTTATCACTTCAAATGACTCATTGTGATTTATTAGGAAATATATTTTTGTCATTACTAAATATTATTTTGATATTTTAATTCACTAATATATTTCCTTTAAGTACATGGAAAAAAAGAAAATTAATTCAAATTGGCTTTAAATTTCCCTCTAAAGCCTAATTGTGTTAATTTCAAAATATTATTGTAAAAGCTGAAAATTTTTAAATAACTCAATTAGCAAAAAAACACCTTCAAAACATTAAGATCGAAAAAAATTCTATCGGATAAAAAAACACTATTTTTTTACGTAGTAGAATATATAGGGTGTCGTGCGTACTCCATAAGCTTATTAATGTGAAGAGGTCACTTTTGATTATGTCGTAGAGAGTTGTTCCAGGTTGCTAGTGTTATAGACTTTTTTAACTTGACTTTTTTTAGGTAATTATTGTTGAGATTTTTGGTTTTATTAAATTTGGCAAAAATCTCATGTATGCGACAACAATAGGATTTGTTCCTATATTAGTTCCATTTTGTTAAGGAGGAGTTAATGCATCTTATTTGTTGTGAGAGAATTTATGAGTTAGTTTTATTCTCTAGCTATAAAAATATATGCCGTACAGGATATATTGTATATAGTAGAGAGTGTGTGAGAAAATAAATTATTGTAATCTCTTTTTGAATAATAAGATTGCCAATGCCTCTGTTTTGGTGTATGTAGCCCAAATTGGTTGATTGAACCACATTAAATCCTTGTGTTATCTTTGTATGATTTTATTATAAGCATATTTATTTTTAATTTACGGCTTATCAAGTATTTTTTAAAAGCAAGTTATTATTTTTTTCAAAAATTTTGATTGGTAAATATTGGAAATTTTTATGTTTCTTTCAGGTCAGTTCTAACATCATATAATTTCCATAATAATTTTAATAGTGATTTTAGTAGAATTTTGATTACTAAATATTGGAAAATTTTATGTTTTTTTAAGCCAGTTTTAACATTATATAGTTTTTAATAGTGAGTTTCGATCAAAATTACATTAAAAAAATTTATAAAAGCATTTCGAACTAACCAGTACAAAATACTATTAAAATCATATAAAATCTTTATGTCAAATCACTTCAACGAAAATCTTGAAACTAAGTACTTATGAACCCGTTTGTCCAATAAAAACCCACCAATAATTTTGGAATATACGAAGTGTCTCGAAATGATTTTTGAAGTTATTGCTTCAAAGGATTACCGAGTATAATCTGCTAGGTCAATCTCCATACCGTAGCCTTTCATTTGGACTTGTTATTCATCATTTCAATTTGAATTTTATAAATATGAAGTACTAAGGATGCTTTTGAAGAAAAAGTTGCAGATTTGACAAATCATGGAAAATGCCAGAGACTTGAATAGACAAACTTTGAATGTGAGGTTTAAAAATACAAGTTATATTTTACTTCCTGTACACATACAAAGCATGAGTAAAAGTAAGTACACCTACAAAGCATGGGTAAGACTTTTAGGAATAGAATTTGTATTCTACTTCATGTGGATCCAGCTAACATTTAAGTAAAATTGGCTTTTAGCGAAAACACTACACCAATTAGAAACGTGCTTAGTGATGACGAATTACGTTGAAAAGAGGTGAGGAGTTGATATGACCAAATGCGTTGAGAAGAAATGAATGGTTGGATTAGATTTTTGTTGAACTCACTCATTCTTTTCAGTTTGATTTTAGAATAATTTCGGAATTTGACAATCCGGATGGTTATTGGATATTTATATTGCACTCAGCCTCTCATTTTGCAACTTGCATATCGATATCATATTCGCTGTATGTTCTGTGCAGAAAAATGCAAGATCACGAAGGTGGAGGTGGCATGATGGTATGCGTTACAGGAGCAGGAGGGTATATCGGATCATGGCTCGTCAAGAATCTTCTCCAGAGAGGCTACACTGTTAACGCCACCCTCAGAAACCCTAGTATGTAATACAGTTTGTTTCGTCGCCAGCTGATAAGAAATTAGCTGCCATTAATTAATCAGTTTGTTCCGCCGCACCCCGATCATAAGAAATTAGGTTTGAGCTATTCTCGTATTTTTGTGCCTGTAGATGACAAGGCAAAAACTGGGCCTCTGCTGTCGCTGCCTGGTGCCGCAGAGAGACTGAAGCTCTTCCAAGCAGATATAAGCGGAGAGGGCGCCTTTGATTCCGCCGTGGAGGGCTGTGATGGGGTGTTCGACGTGGCCAGTCCTATGGACTTCTCCAAGCCTTCTGAGGTACTTATTATGCATAAATTTCTATTAACATTTGATTTGTGAAGTATGAAAGGTATTAAAAGGGATTTAACAGCGTATGAATTTTATATTTCTTGTGACATCATTAATTTTCATCTTGATTTACGCAATTTAACTTGTCTTTCTCAAAAACCTTTGAGAGATCATCCTGATAAAAAGTATAAAATTATGGGACAGTATGATTTTGTTCAGCCTGCTTTGAAAGGGGTATTAAATGTATTGAAATCTTTCTCACACGTTAAATCGGTGAGGCGTGTCGTTTATACTTCCTCGGTGGCAGCAGCTTGTCCGCTGAGTGAAGAAGGGCAGCTTATTACTGGCTCCAGTCTCGACGAGTGACACTGGACTTCATTGGAATTCATGCGCAGGAAAGCCGGCCCTATTAGTGTACGTATATACAGTGTGAGTAGTATGGTTGAACTTGCATCTCAAATATGGTGTAGCTTACAGGTCGTGCTTATCATGCGTGCAGTTCTATTACATATCCAAGACTTTGGCAGAGAAAGCAGCCATTGAGTATGGATTAAACAGTGGCCAAATGGAGGTTGTGACAATTCGACCGGGTTACCTTGGTGGGCCAGCCATTATCTCAACATTTCCGTATTCATGTGGTGAAATATTAAGCCCCAATACAGGTATGTAGTCATTTTGTTATATGTTCGTTAAAAATTTTCAGGTGTTTGCTATGGGGCTTCTTGCTGAAGGTGAAACAATCAGACCAGGAATAGGGAGAAGGCGAATGATAGGACATTTTTATTTGAGTTGAGGAGAGGGTTTGACAGAAAAATATGTAAAATACTTTAGTTTAAACTTTAAAACCCTAAGGACAGCATGACAATTTCGGTTTACAGGCAATCATGAAGGATTAAAATTGAGTGAGTCGTTTCTGGGATCATTACCGTTAGTTCATATTGAGGATTTATGTGAGGCTCATATATTTTTGATGGAGCAACCAAAAGTACAAGGTCGACATATTTGCTGTGTTTCCTCTCTCACCGTTTGTAAGTTATCGGACTCCATCCATATTTCAATCCATAATTCAAGTAAGTAGCTTCTCCCAGCATGTTTCTCAGTTATCTCACTCCATCCACATTTCACTCGACAATTCAAGTAAGTAGCTTCTCCCAGCATGCAGGGTCGGAATTTCAAAAGAGACCTTCCCATCAAATTTGAGGTTTTTCACAGTTTCTGATTGGTTTTTATAATTTCAAGTCAGAATCTTTAAGCTTTTATAACTTTTATACCATATTTAACTGACCAATCATCCCATAACAACAAATTTGCCCGTCAAATTTCACCCACCCTGCCCACATATAAGTTCTTTTTAGTTATATTTTTGCGGAATTATATTGATATTGAAGTTGAGGAAACTTGTTTTATATGACAGACGCGACGCTGAAGGTGATAATGGTGTCCGTGTTCCTACTACTTCAAGGAAACTTTTGGATATGGGGGTGTGGCAGAAATTTTGGGTGACACAATTAAATCTGCTCAATCGTACGGACTACTGAGATAGGTTTCGAAAATTGTGAAGAATATTGTTATTTTATAAATATATTTAAAGAGCGTCCAAATTCAATGTAAACTAATTTGATTTATATTTTTTGAATATTGTTATTTTATAATTTGATTTATATTTT
>APFE030025089.1:0-16779 GCA_000404065.3 Pinus taeda | reverse complement strand
TTAATAATAGTAATAATAAGTTTGTTGAGCTTTGGATTTATAGTGAATGGATGCAACTTCAAGGCACTCCTTGCTATAGGTCATTATTGAAATCTCGTATGGGTGTTAATCTACAAAAGAAAAAATGAAAATAAAGTTAGAATTTAATTAATTTTTATGTGTTTTTTTTTTTTTTCGGGAAATTTTCAATATAGATTGATTATGATTTTGTTAGATCTAAGACTTTTGTGATCCATTATGTAGAGAATAGTCTTTCGGATTAATCAAATTGTAAGGATTGAGTCAACCTTTGGAACCAACTAATGTGGTTCATCCTCAGGACAAGGTGAGAAACTAATCAATATAGATTGATTATGATTTTGTTAGATCTAAGACTTTTGTGATCCATTATGTAGAGAATAGTCTTTCGGATTAATCAAATTGTAAGGATTGAGTCAACCTTTGGAACCAACTAATGTGGTTCATCCTGAGGACAAGGTGAGAAACTAATCCATCTGAGAGACTAAATAGCAGGGATGCATCAATGTTCAGGGTAAGCCATTCAAAAATAGTCGTTGGTGAAGAATTATTAAGTTTATTAAAAACAATTATTTAGTTAGAAAATAGCCATTATATAATAACTAATTATTTAATATCGAAAATTTAAATAAAAATAAAATTATTAGAGTTGACCTATTGGAAAGTTAATAAATCTATTTATTGATTGGAATGGTAATTCTTTTATATAATATAATATTATTGAAAAAACAAATTATAATATTAGTATATTAGGTTGAAGATAAAGTTTGCTAGCGTAAGATTCTTAGTGATAATATTAAAAATATAAATTATCTACCCTTCAAAAAATATTATTATTTTTAAAAATAAAAATAATTCATATATCATTATTTAATTAAATATATTATTCGATTAAAATGTTAATAATTATCTAAGTATAATTTATTTATATAATAATTTAAAATTAACAATAGAACACAGAGTATTATTAGGTTTAAATTAGTTGTTATGTTAATTAACTAGTTAGTTTAGTTGAATATATTAAAAATTATTTATTTACAAATCTAATAATAAATGATCTATGAATAATATTCTTTAGTTAGTTAGGGTTGACCAGGGATTAGAAAGGAAAATATTATTGATGTAATTAAAATATGTTAATATTATTTAAAAAGAATTTATAAGTAAAGAAAATATCTGATCTAATAAATATGTTAATATTATTTAAAAGAATTTATAGTAATATTTAAAAACTAACTATTATGTAATATTTAAATAATAATGTGACCAAAAAATATAACTATTCTCATGGTTAAAGGTATAAGGTTAAAACCTCATCCCCAGGAAAAATTAAAGATAAATATTATTGAAATTATCAAGACCAATAAGGTCTAATAGATGGGATGAAACAACATAGGGAAGAATATCCTCATTGAAAAGAAAAGATCGAGATGAAAGATAGGAACAACAAAAGAATGAACAAAGATGAGGGTGAAGGAGCTAGGAAGTGGGATCTGGAATCCAACTTTCACTTAATTTCCTGCCATCATCCCTATTGAGGTTTTTGGCATGCCTCTCAATCTCAATCGCTTCCTTAAGTTTATTGTGGTGGAAATGATCAAGTTTAGCAAGGACTCTGGATTCTGTAATGCATACATGGTGTTTTGATCTCTCAGCATGTTCTGTAAGGGCCGAGGTGTGGAAGCGGTTGTGTCTGATGTCAGCACCATGTTCACTGATCCTCTGCTTAATAGATCTTCTCGTTTCACCGATGTAGGGGATGCCACAAGAGTAGAGAACGAGGTAGACCCCTTTTCAGTCCTTCAGGTCAATAAGGTCTTTGACCGATCTAAGATAATTTTTAATGGTATTGAGAGGTTTTAAGGATGAAGAAACATTAGTCTTGTTAAGAATATGGGTGATCCTATCTGTGGTTCCTTGGATATATGGGAGATAAACCTTAAGAATAAGATCGGCAAGATCCTGCTTAACCTTCTGCTCTTTGTTAGCACTACGAAAGGCTTTGAGGCTAAGAGGTCTACTATACCCATTGTTTTCAAAAAACATCAAGAAGATAAGACTTCTCTTGATCAGGATGGTCACTATTAGAAATTCTTAGCACCCAGCTAACGAGAGTGATGAGAACCTTGAATTTCTGAGCTAGCAAATTATGAGAATTACCATGGAGGTACTGTTTCATGTGAGTCTTCTTTCGAGAAACTTGGTGACAAATGGAATCATCATCCCTCCTGGAAAGGAGGATGTCGAGAAAGGGAAGGTGACCATTCTCCTCAACCTCCATAGTGAACTTGATGGAATCTGATTGAGAATTCAGGTGGTTGAGGAACAAGTCAAGCTTCTCCCTTCCATAAGGCCAGATGACATAGTTGTCATCAATAAACCTCTTCCAGTTTTTAGGACGAAGATTAGTGAGGCAAGGGCTCTTATCTCAAAATCTTCCATGAACAAGTTTGCGACAATGGGGGAGAGGGCGGATTCCATTGCAAAAATATAGGTTTGTTCATAGAACTCACCTTGGAAACTAAATAAAGTGGAGGTGAGGCAAAGACCTACTATCTTGGAAGTGTCTTTATCATGACGCAGTTAATGATATCAATGGCTTCTTGGATGGGAATTTTGGTGTACAAGGAAACAACATCAAAACTCACCAGTAAATCTCTGAGAACTAATTTGATGTCTTTCCACTCTTGAAAAAAGGAGGCAGAGTCTTTCACAAAAGAATCAGTGTGACCCACAAGAGGTTTGATCTTTTGGGCTAGGAATTTATCCAAAGGATAGGTTGGACTAGGTATTAACGATAGGTCTCAAGGGGCACCAGATTTATGAATCTTTGGAAGACCATAGATTCCATGGGTAAGGGGGGCGCTTACAATGACTTCTCGGGAGAGGGGATTAAGAGATGGATATGCTTTGATCGCAAAAGTGACCTCCTTAGAAATGGACTTAAGGGTATTTTTCTTGACGATGATGTAACCTTCACTATTAGATAGAGGTTCTACCATTTTGTGGACATAATCAAACTTATCAAGAATGACAACAACTCACATTTTAATCAATAAATATATTAATTAATAATGATATATGAATTGTTTTATTTTTTTAAAATGATAATATTATTATTTGAATTGGTAAATAATTTATATTTTTTAATATTCTCACTAACCAATTCCTTACATAACAACTTATCTTCAACCTAATATTAATATTATTTGTTTTAAAATAATATTAATATTATATAAAAGAATTACCATTTGAATCGATAATATTTATTAAATTTTGAATAGGTCAACCATAATAATATTATTTTATTTACATTTTCGATATTAAATAATTAAGTATTACATAATGACTATTTTCTAACTAAATAATTATTTTTAATAAACTTAATAATTCTTCAAAAAGGGCTATTCTTGAATGGGTTACCCTGAACATTGATGCATCCTTGCTATTTAGTCTCTAAGATCCATTGGTTTCTCACCTTGTCCTAAGGATGAACCAGATTAGTTGGTTTGACCCAATCCTGACAATGCGATTAATCCAAAAGACTATTCTCTATAAAATGGATCACAAAAGTCTTAGATCTAACAAAATCATAATCAATCTATATTGATTATGAGTTAAGTGTTTTGATGTCTATCCAGATTTATTAGCCATTTCATTTACATATTTAAACAATATATTTGTATTGTATATATTCACAACTTTATTTTATTTTTATTTTTTTATATAATTATATATTTTGATTTATGTAATAATAAACAATAAATTTATAAAAAATACTTATTTAAAATTTCTTAAAAATTAAAATGATGGATGACAAATAATGTCTAAATATAATAAAAACATAACCTTAATCTAATATAATATAATAAAAAAAATATTTTATTTATAAATGTTGAGAGGGACTTTTACACTTTCGGATGACAGATTTGTCTAAGTATATTCTTAAAAATAATAATGTAATAATTTAAATTTAGAAATATTAATATAAATATAATAAAAAAAGATTATAATTAAAAAAAATAAGTATAGACATAAAATATTTTAGCGTTCATTTTAAAAACATAATTTCACATCAATTTTTTAAAAAGAGATAAAGTAATTGAAAAAAAAGTTATAATTTCAACATAAACCATATGAATCTCTCGCTTAGTTTAGATATAGTTAAACCAAAGTAAAATATAGAATTGGAGTTAGTATTGAGGTTTAGAATCCTGTCAATTTAAGTTTTACTAATTGGTATTTTGAGGTATTTTATTAATTGTACTTCTATAATGTGGAGGTGGAGAATCCAAACATTTCTAAAGAAAATAGTAATGTGTTATTGATCATATTTTTGCTGAGAAGGTTGTCTAGAAGGTTTTATGTTTTCTATGTCAAGTATAAATAGATATATTTTAAAGGGTAATTGTTCTTGCACATATACCAAATTTTGTAATAAACATATAAAATAAATACTTGGTAATATTTGTTTTTTTTAAATAATTATATAATTGTGGAAATGAATCTATATAATTTTTTGAAGTGTCTAACTATTTTTAACATATTATTAAATAAAAAAATATGGTTGGAATAAATTTCACTTAATTAATAATGAGTTTATCCCATTGTATTGTATGAATAATAAGTATTTTAATTTAAATAATAAAATTTAAAACATAATAACTAACCATATTTATTAATTTGAATTTGTTAATTAATATATTATTAAAAATATTTTAAATGTTATAAATAATTAAGCTACATTTTAATTAATTAATGGTTAGCAAGATTTCAAAAAAATTGCAATAACCTACTGCTTAAGTGTTGAAAAAAACATAAATAATTGTTGGTAGTAAAAACTCATTTAAGTGTATTTAGTTGCATCTTTTTCTATCCATTTTTTTATACTTGCTTAAATTATGGTGGGTAGTAATTGATGGTAAATATGTTATTTATCTGAGTATTAGCTATTTTCAAGGATTTTAATTTTTGGTTAACAATGAAAATTCTAAAAGGGCATAAACATTGCAAATGCATCCAAAACTTATAGCAAAAAAATCTAACGGAGTTATCCAAAGATTGCAATAAATAATTTTAAATTTCAATAAAAATAATAAAATTTAATCCATAATGTTAAACTATGGAGAAGTTGTCCACATCGGGTAGCTCAAGCGGCAAGGGCCGTGGAAATGAAGTCTCACCGAACCGGAAGTCTTGGGTTCAAATCTTGGGCTACCCTTCCCCGTAGAGGGGTACATAATGGACATGTAAATCGGAGAGTCCCGCCCCAACTTACAAAAAAAAAAAAACTATGGAGAAGTTGTAATTTTTTTTTTTGTTAAAAAACAAAGTAATATGCAGTCAAAGGAAAAATTGAATGTGTAATACCATGCTTGGAAAATGTATAATAATAATGATATTACATCCCATTATGAGGGGAGATGTGTAATTTCTCTAGTGTTCAACACAAAGCACATGTCATATTTAAAAAAGAAATATTAATATTACAAATATTTTTTTTTTGTTATTCACAAATAAAACATTTCAATTTCCATACTAAGTAACATAATTTTATATCAAGGCTTTATATAGAGAGATAATGTAATGGAAAGTCACAAACTAACAAAGAGAGATATGTTTCTTATGCAACATTCAAAATATTAATAGCAACTTTTTTCCCTAAAAGGTATCAAAGATACTAACTCATGGTATATGAAATACACAAATATGTGTTCCATATATAACAACATAAGAGGCCAAGAGTTATCTAAAGATAGCTATAATATTGAAGCACATAATAACAACTACATGAGCTTAGAACTCAAAATAGTTGACGCATTAGGAAGAGAATTAGAAAATACTGACACTAAAACCCGACTTTAAGTGAAACATAAGAAGTAAGCATAAATAAATATTGGCTACTCGGAACAAGACTTATAAAGTTCCGAAGTAAAAACTTTCATAAGTGGAGAAAAGGAGGAAAACTAATAGGAAAAGACTCCTCTCAAATAGAAAGAAAGATCTGAATGCTCAAAACATGGAGATGAAATTGTATCCCACATTGTATACTGAAAGGAGAAATAGATCCCTACTCCAATTAGGGAGTACCAAACTTTTGAATATTAGAGCCAAAAATCCTTAGTGAGCTTGTAGATGCATAACAATGATAAACACTCACAACCATGTCATAAAAGCTTCAAATAGGCATTGATAAAAGTATACAAATAATTAAAACATAAGAAACCACCATTAATAATCAACTAAATAATGAGACCTGTAAACACCAAAAGCCTCAAACAGAAAGTATGGCATTAAAGTATTGCATATCTTTCCCCCTTGGTTTGTTTTTAACTTCAAAACATGATCAAAATGCGATACAAGTACTCCTAAAGAATTTTGAATGCTATCACCATCAACACTTTTAAAAGATAAATAAGAAAATACCATCAACAAGACAATGAAACAACATGATCTAGTCGATCAACAAATTACACTCTACTCATCATCAAACTTCCCCTCCATAAAAACAATTGAGTAAGGCCCAATGATAAACAACAAAAAATAAGATGAATGTTATATGATTGTATGGTCATTGATATACAACGATATGATGTACATAAACAATGGTTTACATGAGTCCATGACCATTCACTAATATAACCAAAATTAATTCGAATGGTTGGAATTTCGCCACAATTGAGTATTTCATGTAGTTTGTACGATTATTCGAATGTATAAGTACTAAGCTTTAGATTCATGTGTAAAATCATTTGAGATGAAGCCTCGAAATTTGGTTTTGCATGCTCAAATCTAGGTGTAGAAACAAGAGGACAACCTTATATATCAACAACTTTGTCATCTATGTAAACTTTTTTGGAAATCTCCTTAGGCTATGTGGCACAATCAGTAGGGGGGTTTTTCTTCCAACAATGTAGTCTTAACTCCACTTGTAATAAAAGATACCCTCTTGGATTCAACAAGATCAAATGTAGGTAGTGAAGTAGAAGTAGTAGAATATCCAAGGTATGCTCTATTTGTTTGCATTTTGGACATAATAGGAACACAAATTCCCTTTCCATTTTTCCCATGTCCTCCTCTGATATATCCCATTCTTCTTCATAGTCAAGAACTAATATTGATATTGTGTTTTTCAAAGATGGGCGATACAAAAGCATGTGATGAGACACAATCATCAACCTCAACATTCTCATAAATAGGAAGGCTACAATCATGATCATGAAGGGTGGAAGAAGGTAATCCCCGAAGGTTAAGAAGAATGGTCCCCTTTTCAAAATTTTGTGTTGAAAATAGTGACAAAAAATGATAAAAATAGAATCCAAAAATTCCAGTTTAATGTGTCCTTGAATTAAAATGAGAATTAAAATTGTAATTCCTTTCTCATAGCAACTTGTAATACTTAACTAAGTTAAGTTTACTTAGTTAACTTAGGAATTTCGAGTTGGAAGTCTTTCTGAAGCCATGTATATGTTCTCCCTATATTATAGGGGTCCACAATGCGTTAAGTGTGAGTTGTAATTAGATAACTTAATTTATTGAGTTAAGTTAAGTTAAATTAGTTCCAAACTATTTGAGGAACTAATAGTGAGTTGGGGCACTAATCCATTAACTTGTTCTACTCCAGTTAACTCAATATTACCTCATTAGAAAATTATATATGTCGATTCTGAGAAAGACCTAGTTGAGACTAGAGTGCAAGGACAATGTACTATCAGTTGTATAATTTTCTAAGTTATACAGATGGTGCATGTAATCAGGAACTGAACCTTGAAGGGATTGTGTCGTTTTGGATGCACTGGTTTCCCTTTAATATGGGCTAATCATCCATAGGAATTGCATAAGGAAATAGGGACTTGGAGAGCTAAAGAATTGGCTATGTTTGGGCCAAGAGCTTGCTTATGGGATGGGGATTGATTATACTGAGTGTTTGGATTGTTCTTGTGAGAACAAGCATTGTATTATCATCTTAGATTTGTCATTAATGTTGTACAAATAGTGGGGTTTTGATTTGTGGCTTTCCTTGGATACTTATTGTGTTATGTGCCATTGATTTATCTTCCTCTTGTCGATTATTGTTTTCATCGATCTTTATGGGCGTCCACTGTAAAGAATAGAAGTAGATTCTTGTCTTTTTCTTTAGTAAATTATATGATCTTGTGAATCTACACGATTTTATATATGGTATCAGAGCTAGATTTGTAGAAATTTTCTACATGGTATCGAAGATGACAACAATATACTAGAGGAGATTTTGAAGTTTGAGTTCTGGGTTACAAGTGAAATTCAAATTTGCAATACATACTTCAGGATCGACAAATGGCATTCTATAGTTTGTGGCTCAAGTATGTCTTGGATGGTAGCTCGAATTATATAGCCTGGAAGGACAGGATGGAGTCTGTGTTGGAGGATAATTGCTTGAAGGAATTCATTCATCAGGACATTCCTAATGCACCAGCATCGGATGCTCATAGTCTGGACGAATGCAAGAAGTGTGTGGCAAGGGCGAGGTGATAATCCTTGACGGAGTTCGAGACTACATTATCTCGAGTATCCATGGGAATGAAACTCTGCACGCTATGTAGAAAGAATTTAAGGACCTTTTCCAGAACAACAATGACCAAAGGAAGTTGGCACTAAAATATAAACTTCGAAAAATCAACATGGAGGCAGACAATTCAATTCCAAATTACTTGACCAAGTTCACTCAACGTCGTGATGAACTTGGAAGTGTTGGAATCACTGTCTTTGAGGACGATATGGTGAGTCTTTCTCTTATAGTGCTTCCAAAGAGTTGGCATAGTTATCAGGAATCTATCAATGGCCGGGAGAAGCTGCCAGATTGGGAACGACTGTGGTCATATTTGATGCAAGAGGAGATCAGGAGGAACACCAGAGGTGTGACCTCTTCGAATGATGTGGAAGAGGATTTTTACTTAGAAAATAAGGCAAAGAAGGCCAAGGGAAAGAAGTCCAAAGGTGAGGAGGGCGGAAAGAATATGGACTTGACGAAAGTCAAGTGCTTTCACTATCATTAACACGAGCACTTTGCCAAGAACTACCCACAGAAGAAAGCAAACAAGGAGCTGACAATAGGAGCAACAAGTGAAGCTCTAACTTCACAATTTGAACCTAGTTTCACTCTCATTGCATTCATGACCAACACTACCATGGAGGTGTGTCATATCTTGACAATGGTGCCTCATTCCACATGACACGGAATAGAGATCTCTTTAGTGATTTTGAGGAGAAGGACCTCAAGCATAGCATAGAGTTTGGAGATGACGAGAGGTATAGAGCTACCGGGATTGGTACGGTTACCTTTTAGAGGGAGTCTGACTCCCCTCTCAGGATCACAAATGTGATGTATGTTTCAATACTAAAGAAGAATATTATTTCATTTGAAGTATTAGAAGACCATGGCTATGATGTAGTCTTTTAGTAAGGGAAAGGTTTTCCTTAGACACAACACCCTCAGACAGGTGAAACATATCAGTTCATAGGTCAAAAACCTGTATTCTCTTGAGGTTGAAGGTGCATGCAAAGCCTTGAGGAGCAAGGAAAAGGTTAAAGACTTGGTGGTTGAGAGGGAGAGTAAATTAGCTCTCAACATGTAGCCCCAAAAGAAGCCTTGGAAGCAACTTCAGGAAGTTGTGGAGAAGCCACGACTAGATAAGTTGAGAGGAGACTGAGTGGAGAGATCCACTTAGGAAGAGAAGAAGCAATTTTAGAAGCAGAATCAAACTATTATGGAGAAGAAGAGATGATACTCAGTTGAAGCATCCACTCATGTAGAGATGTCTAGTTGGGGGGGGCGAGGGGGATTTTGAGCCAACTGGGCAGAGGGATCACATGCAGCCATACCTCCAGGTGTGACATGGGGTGAAGTGAAGTGATAATCCCAATATGGCTAAAATTGGGCAGGGTCCATTGAGAGGTTTTATCTCATGGATCATACCTTGCTACAAGATCCCAAAGTACATAGTAGCAGGAAGAGTGAGTGGGATTGATGCAATTAAAGATAAGAGTGACAGAGGCTAGAGAAGTTAGATACTAAAGAGCGTAAAGAAGGGTTGACAATAGTGCAAAAAGGTAGAGTAAACAAAAGCACAAAGTTTTCAGTCAGCAGAGGCAATAGGAATCAGAGACTTTGATGACAGAGGCATCATACTCATTCAGGTTGGATGTTTTTTTATTTCTAGAGTTGTTGTAGTAATAACACTAGATATAAGTGTTGCATGCAGAAAATTCCAAAGGTTCAAGATCGGGATCAAGTTGTATTCCTTCTGTTATCACTTATAACTAAAAAGAACTGATATATATAACTTTCATCCTAGCCCGATGACAAAGGTTAGTGCTAGTCTATTCTTGTTTTAATTTTTCTTCCCTTAGAGTCTGAAGTTTTAAAGAGGTCATGAGTCAAGTTTATTCTCAGTCCCCATTGGTTCTCCTCCATCCACCACTGTTTCATAGCCACGTGTCATCTTATGTCAGTCACCGAGTCTTTTAGTAATTTCGCAGTGCATATATACTATTAAAGTGTTTTTGCAGCAGTTTTATAGTTTAGCAGTTTCGCAGCACATCATGCAAATTTAAAACTGACAGCGCTGCGAAATCATGGATTCGTACATTTCGCAGCGAATATTTCCAAAAATGTCAAGTCTGTTAGGTGAGTCACAGGCCGTGTCTTCTCATGTCAGCTCATGTACCCCTCTTATGACATTTCACCACTCATTGTCATTATCACCACCACTAGATCTGTTGATACGCACGAATCATCATTTCCAAGAAAGACCACTGTGCATAAATCTTAATGATGGTTGTAAATCTTGCATGAATGACAAATCTGCAACATTAAAATTTGAGAGATTTTAAACACCAAGATTTCAAGTTCAAATACAAAGATAATCAAGCGAGGCTAATAATCAAGCGAGGCTGAATTCAAATAGAAGCTGAATCACAATTCAAACCAGAGCTGGTAGTCATTGTTTGTGAATATTTGGAAAAATCAATGTAGAAAAAGGAGCACAGATCCGACAAATGTCTAAGGACCGAGCCTGAAGGCCTAGATATAACACTAAGAAATAAAGAGGTGGAGAAAGCATTCAAAAAGGCTGGGTGCTAGATTTTTTGCAAAAAGCTACAAGGAGGACACACACATGTAACCAAAGAATTTGCACTTAACTTCACAGGCTTGAATTCAAAGGTAGCTATGATAGAGTTGCAGGTCTCACCAGAAGTGATATCTACTGTGACAGAGATCCCACGAGGACAAGAGCAATGGTTTGAAAATTTCAAATTTGACATGAATCCTTGCAAGGAGTTCTTAAAAAATGAGTTTGTAAATGCAGGTTTAAGTAAGGTAGTGCCCAAGAGTTATGTCAAAGAATATTATGCTCATTTACTCACCTGCATACAAAAATATCTGACTTGCGAAGGAAGGTATAACAAGGTTTACTCATACCATTTTAAGCTCCTTTTGCATTTCACAGGGAAGGTCTCCATAGACTTACCTTTTTATCTTTTCCGTAGTTTGAGTAAGATGTGTGATAAGGTACAACTGAGGAAAGAGGACTGTGAAACCTCTTTGTTTCATCATGGTTTGATTAAACTATTGGTTTTAGATGAGCTCCAAAAGGTAGACAGAGATTGGAATTCATTCATTTTTATGTCTAGCTTCAAAAGCCAGACTGGCCTCAGTCCTCTACCCGCAAGAGATTTTACAATAGTAGAGCTCCAAACATAAGCAAGAGCTAAGAGAGTTACAAATTCACAAGCAAGAAAACAAGTGAAGCCACTCATCATTCAAGATCCACCTCTGCAATCAACTAAGGAAAAAGCTCATGGTAAAAAGACTGTACTTGAAACAAGCACATCTGAAGTAGTCTCAAGGAGAAGAACAAGATGTCAGATGACTAAGGAAAAAGGTAAAGTTGTAGCAGTTGAAGAAAGCCTAGTCTCCAAGGGAATTCTAAATGATTTATTACAGGCTATTGACTTTGAGCAGTCTCTACCAGTTCAAATTGAATTGATATAGTCAGAACAAGAGAGCACCAAGAAAGCTAAAGCCTCAAAAAGGCTTAAATTTGATGAGCCAACTGAACAATTTGTTTTTAAACCTAGAAGGCCTATGACAAGGAGATTCCAACAAGTACAGGAAGCACTACCAAGAACAGAGAAAACAGGGGAAGGGACACAACGCCAGCAAAGGAAGAACACAGACAAAACATTCATTACATCCAAAGAAGACAATATAGCAGACCTAAAGAGCAAATTGGAATCAACGAAGCATGAGATTGCCAAATTGAAGAAAGCTGCTAGAAGACATGCAGTCATACAAGCAAACTATTACAAAATTAAAACCCTGTGGGAGGAGAATGCAGCTGTAGAAGTGGTTGATTGCAATACACAATTTCACACCTGGACAGTGCCAACAATCAAAGAAGCCAAGTACATCAGGATGATTAGTATGCAACTGAGAGCTGGGAATAAGGTTATGAAGAAACAAATAGAGGATCTGAAGACACAACTAAGCCAGCTTAAAGGTCCTGCTAAATGAAATTACATTTCAAGTAAGATTGTGTTTTGAAATTTTGATAAGTTTGCTTGATCTCACCTTTCTGAAGAAACCTAAATCCCTATTCAGCTTTTGGAAAGTCTAAAAGAAGTTTTGGCAACTAAGTACTTGATTAATAAAAGTCTCGGGTTAAAAACAAGATTTTTTAAACAACTCAGCAGTTTCGTAGCGTGCTACGAAACTGCTGAAAGTGATGATTTCAACATAAATCAACCAGTTTTGAAGTAGAAGCGGGAAAATTTTGAAGGACAGATGTATACAACGAGACATCTAAAGTTACAGCAGCCAATCAGACTAGCACAAGTGGAAATAAATGGTTTGGATCAAAAAGTTGCATTTTGTCACACCATAAGAAAATTAAAGCACAGATCAGACAGCTTGAATGTGTTTTCCTTTTTTTGTTTTCAAGACAATGGATGACACATCATCAAATCATGTTTCATAACAGTGGACAGCACATCAATAGACGTGGCCATCGTCATGTTTTGGGGAACAAAGATCAAATACCGACTGATGTGGAATTGAAAACAATAAAACCGAGAAACAAGGATAGTCTCCTAATTTTTCAAAACAATGAAGAAGATACAACATTCAAGAGCAGCGTGGAGCATTAAATACCCATCTCAGCCAAACTGAAAGAGAACCAGATGTCAAAGAAAGGGATTATCTTAATCAAATCCATTATGCATGTAATATGGAGTTAGAGTCATATTTGATTTAGATCTCTAAAAAAAACTCCAGTCAACACTTTGTTGTATTTATTAAGTAGTTAGAGTTTAAGAGTTGTCAGTAATAGAAGTAGTTTTCGAATTCCCCTCATGCTTGAGGAGGAATCTCGATCAGTTAGAATAATAGCTCTATATATAGCTGAAACAACAATGTAATCAGGGTTGGAAATTTTATGAAATGGCTGGTATTTGGCTTATGTAAAACTTTGTTTCAGTAATACAAGTTTGGCTTTACTTCTCAAGATTCATGAGGGATATTTATGTTCAGAATATGTGACGTTGTCCCTTTCCTAATTCTTGCAGTGGTATGGATGTATAATCACTCAGAATTCACTGAATGTGCTCTGACTTCCTGTATACATTTATAAACTGTGTGGTCATATATGAGTTTATGTTGTGAATGTTTAAATGCCGAATTCCCTGACTTCTATGTAAGGTTGAATTTATTGTTATATTGAGATGTTATTGACTCCATAAGCCCAATGGATAGTTGTTAATATGTTTCCACCATTCATACTTTTCACAGTTGTTTTACAAGAGTTAGCCATCTTATCTATAATCAAAATCATTAACCCATTTAGAGAGAGCCCTCTCAGGTTGAGGAGGCTAAGCCTCAGCCTAAAGTAGGTTTGAAATAGTTACTTAGAGTCAACCTGACCAGCAGCCTATCAGGATCTAATTTTGAGATAACACCTTCCTTGTTGAGTTTGAGTGTTGAAAATAGAAACAAGAAATGATAAAATATAACCGAGAAATTCTAGTTTAATTTTTCCTTGAATTAAAATGAAAATGAAAATTGTAATTCTTTTCTCATAGTAACTTGTAATGGTTAACTAAGTTAGGTTGACTTAGTTAACTTAGGAATTTCTAGTTGAAATTCTTTTTCAAGTCATGTATATGTTCTCCCTATATTATAGGGGTCCAGAATGAGTTAAGTGTGATTTGTAATTAGATAACTCAATTTACTGAGTTAATTTCAGTTAAATTAGTTCCAAACTCTTTGAGGAACTAATAGTGAGTTAACAGTGAGTTGGTGCACTAATGCATTAACTAGTGCTACTCTAGTTAATTGAAGATTCCCTCATCAACAACTCATGCATGTCAATTCTGAGACAGACCCAATCGAGACTAAAGTGCAAGGACATTGTACTGCAAGTTGTAAAAATGGTGCATGCAATCAAGAATTGAACCTTGAAGGGATTGTGCGGTTTTGGATGCAATGATTTCCCTTTAAGATGTGCTAATCGGCCAAAGGAATTTCACAACGGAGTTGGTACTTGGAGAGTTGGATAATTGGCTAAGTGTTGACCAAGAGCTTACTTATGAGTTGGGGATTGATTATATTGAGTGTTGGAATTGGTCTTGTGAGAAAAATAATTGTATTACCATCTTGCATTTTTGATTAATGCAATACAAATAGTGGGGTTTTGAGTTGTGGCTTTCCCTGGATACTTATTGTGATATGTGCCATTGATTTATCTTCCTTTTGTCGATTATTATTTTCATCGATATTTATGGGCTTCTGCTATAAAGAGTAAAAATATATTCTTGTCTTTTCCTTTAGTAAATTGCATGATCTTGTGAATCTATAGAATTTTGTACATGGTATCAAAGCTAAATTTGTAGAAATTTCCTACATTTTGTACATGACTTAATATGAATTCAAGGTTCTTCTTGCACTACTACAAACCTTGAATAATATTATTTTTCTTCTTCATCTATAACAATAATGAGTTATGATCTTTCTTCAAAGTATGATATTGGCCAAATAGTATATTGTTATCTTCTTGAAAAAGGAAAGATTCTTCAACAAACATTTCCATAGTCTTTTAAATAAGTATCCTTAATTTCTTGTTGATAAATCCTCCTTGATTATTTGGAGGAGGAATTTAAGTCTCTAACTAATTCAAAAAAATACTATCTTGAAGAATAAAATTCATTTATGAGATTCTGGAAATAAGTTCCCATGATTGAATCTAGTTTATCAACCTTCTTTATTTTCTCAGTGATAGCAGATTGAAATTGATGCATAAATTTCGAATTCTCTGATTACAATATAGAAACAACAAACTACAAGTTATGGACCTCATTGAGAGTTTTATAAGCTAGATCCTTCTCATTCTCATGAAGTTCCTGTAGTCTTTTACCCATTTTTCTAACCTATTCACACAATAAGGGAAACGACCTCAAAGAATAGTAACCACTAGTCAATACACACAAATTCAAACATGTAGAAGGCCATGTTCCTCACGACAGAAATTGATATGTTGACTAAATTCAGTACATTTTCCTTAGAATTTCAACTATACAAATCCAAATCTGAGTGACTTCCTACAACAAAAATCCAATATTTTATTGTTTTTTCATTTCATTGAGTGTCATGCAATGAATCTCATTTGCGTAGGATTTAACATTATTTCTTGACTCTATAATAGTAAGGTAGATCCAATGTATATGTTATAAGGTAGATCCAATATATTGAGATATAGATCCAATTTATATCTCAATATAACGCCTTTCTCAAAAATCTCTTAATCAAATAAATTTAGGAATTAATTTCCTTAAAAATTCCTTGTTTCAAAAACACTTTTTAAAATTTTCCCTCCAAAAGGATTTTATCAAAGAGGATAGCTCACAACATAAATTTTGTTCGTAACCTCACCTTTAAAATTGAATTCCATGGTGGGTGTAATCACCCAAGACACGTTATCGGTTGGTTATTTTTTAACCAATTAGTCTTTGTATTCAACTCTCTTGAAATTAATCAAAGAAACATGAGCAACTAATTTAACAATCCCTGTTTCTTATTATCAACCAATTTAAGTTACAATCCCTGTCTCTTATTGATGTAATAGTAAGATAGGGTTCAACTGCCTATAAATATCATTAAAATTTTCCGAGACCGATCATTCTAATGTGGAAAACCAAAGAGTGATAATTGTTGCACCAATTTTACAAAGCTTCTATTGAGGATGTCGACTAACAACCACACTCGAAATTGAACTTTACACCAAAACCTACATAGCTAATGTAGCTACATGTTACCCCCTAGTGTGATATCTTCCTACAACAATCAAAATGGAGATATGGAAAAGGCATGAAGAACAGATCAAAAATCTATGTGCAGTAGTCTGACAAACATGATCTGGGACATGCCAAAGTGTATTAGATATTAACTAGACTCGAAATTGGCGATCTAGGATTTTGAATATTGCCTTAGTCAGCGAATTTAATAACCTCAAATTGAAAAATCCCTATCACCACGTACAAACATATAGCATATTAGATACCTATATACAAACATTCATGGGTTTTCAAAACGTAATCAATAAAAGATACAATGTGTGGATTGTGCACAACTTTATACTAGTTGTCCCTTTACTAAATTGGGCAATGACTAGTCTAATAATAGTATGTTTATCCAATAGCAACAAATGATGCATGCGGGCTACCTCTCTG